>APFE031487824.1:766-34211 GCA_000404065.3 Pinus taeda | reverse complement strand
AACGAAAAGTGTGTATACTGGAACGATGATTTTATTTTTTAGGGGTCAATTTTGAACATGTTTTAAAAATGGCAGTGACTACGAAATTTATATAAAATTTTCGTGCAAAATATAGCTTCAAAATGAAAAAGTGATGATACTGGAACGATGATTTTTTTTTTAGGGTCAATTTTCAAACTTTTTAAAAAATGCTAGTAAGACCAAATTTTTATGTGCCAAATAAAGTTGTTTATGAGGAAAAAACACATTAATGTTTTTGGTAGAATATCATTTTTCTTTCCTAAGTATAAATTCAACATGTTTTCAACCATTACATGCCATGGTTATTACACCTAAACATAGATGGACAAATTTACCATATCACATCAAGCACATTTTCCTGATTATCCTTATTTTAATTTTGAGCATGACAAATTCATAGGAGGCCAGGATTTCGCTAAAAAGAGAAATTGGAGTCAGATTACAGTGAATCTCCTCTAATGACCCTCTCTAAACTGATCACCCTCTCCATAAAATATGTTCACAAAAAGTTCACAAGGAATCCCAGAAGCAAGTTTCATTTGTTCTAAAGAAACTCAGTTGCACCTCAAGAACCTTATTACTCCCTCATAAATGTGTTCCCGAGAAATGAAGGTAGGATAACTTCATTTGCTATCAATAAATCCCAAACCTAGATGCCAGAGGATTTTCTCTCAAGAATGAAATAATTGGAAAAAACAAGCAAGTTCCCAGAAGATAACTCTAGTGTCAATCACAATCCTAATAATGCATCATCAGTGAAATCATACCCCACATGTAGGGAGAATACGATGAGCTACCTACGACCACTCGATTTAATTTGATTAGAGTATCTAAGGCCATAATTATAATCTATTTTAATTTCTTTCCAAACCTTTAAAGGAAGGTCCCCGTCACTAACATCTTATGAACCACAATAATAACTTTGATGGCGTTTTAAATATAGTTACATGGTATTTTTTTTTTGTCTTATTTTGTTGCAGGTGACTCATGAGGAGCACAAGGATGTTAATACCACAATGGGAAACAAAACCAAAATGAGCAAACTAAGTTTGGACCTCCATTAACATCAATTAACACTAAGAAAGGATTACATTTATCAAATTCACTATGAATATCTTAACAACAACATAAAAACATCTCCCTTGGCAACAATTCTAAAAAGTCAATTAGGTCAAGAATTTAGACCCAATATAAGGAGACACCCCTATTAATATGGTTATTTAGTCCGTTTCTTCCCCCACTATTATCAATTAGATGTTACCTATAACGCCCTAGGATTTGTGCGACGGGCGCCCGGGCGGGCGTGCACGAGCGCGGGCGGGCGTGCATTGTGCGACGGTGCGACGGTTCTTCGCACGAAATGCGACGATCATCCGAACATCGATGCGATGAAAGGACTTACGACACTTGTGGAAAAATTATGAGCGTTAAGGAAACTTGTATGGCGTTGAAGAGGGGGCTTGCCTATGGCAAAGCCGACAGCCGTAGGAGAGTTTTGGGGCGCGTTCATGATGATTTGGGTGTCAGCCAAGGGGCGACCACCCCCACACTCAACCACATGTGGAGTGTATATATGTGAAGCGTTCAAGCTTCATTTTAACCAAGGAAATTCGCTCTACTTCGCAACGATTCAAGGGAAGTGCGCAGTTAGAAAGGGAGTTACGCATATCTCATGCGTAGTACTCCAAGAGGATTGTACGCACGGTTTCCACACTTGGAATTAAGCCGAAGGTTATGCAGTGATGGTTCTGAGGTACGGTTTTGATGCAGATTTGGTAGAGAGTTACAGGTGACTTATAGGGGTGTCGTTCTTTGTACAAAAGGGCATAAAATTGTTGTAAAGGTAGACTGCCTATCTTGTAAAATTGGCTAAGTGTTGGCTTGGAGACTGGCCAAGCACACTTGTATTGTAAAACTGATATTCTTAATAAACGGTTGGGCAGACTCACGTTACGGGGAGTTGCCCCTCCCCTTTATACTTGTTGCAATTGTTGATGTTTTGTTATATAATTGCAATGGTTAATGAATGAGTATGGGCTTCATAGGTATAAAGGATAAATGAATGTTTTACTTGGTTGTGAAACACAAGCTAAGTATCGGTTGTGAATTAGGCGTAGTCCGCACACATAAGTATTGTTAAAAAGAAAGTGTGGGGTGGTGCCGCACCTAGCCGGCACGGTTGGAATACCGTCGTAGGCTTGGGGGCGTGACAGTTGGTATCAGAGCAGGCTGATGACCGGGTGTTGAAGGTAGAAGCTGCTACACAACTTCACCGAAGTGAAGTTGGTATCAGAGCTCGGTTTGAGCTGGTTTGAGCAGGGTTGCTCGTAACGGTGAAGGACAAGACATGGCAAACTTGGAAGAATGTGAAGGGAAGCTCTTGCTTACCTTATACAGGTTGAAGCGGTTGAAAAAGGAGAATCCCCAGATTTGAGAGAAGCTTGCAGTCTTGGAGAAGAACGTTGAAGATGAGCTTCTTCAACTTGGATGGACAATGGGGCAAGGTGAGGTTGCAGATTGTGCTATCAAGGAAGAGGAAGTCTTGATGACCGGAGATGTTGCAGACATGACCGTGACCGAGGATGGACTTGAGATTGGTCAAGTTGGACCAGGATCGGGCATTTTGCAGACATGTATGGATGAAAGTACTCTCATGGAGGAACCTCATGGTGACGAAGTAAGTATTGGTACATGTGTTTCATTTGAACATTTGGTAGATGGACCGTGTGCAGGGAAGGGCAAAGTCAGTTTGCCAATGCTAGGGAGCATCTTACCATGGATGTTCATGATGAGGCCTTGTATGGAGAAACAAGAATTCTTGATGTTTGCAGGACTTATTGGGGTTGTTTGTGACCTTGTGGTAGAAGGTACAAAGGCCCGCGACAAGGGTGGAACTTGATGATCATTTTGGATGATTGGGTTGTGCTTTAGCCACATGGCTAAGTGCCCGGCATGACTCATGGACAATTTGGAGGGCACACACTTGGGTGGACTTCTCATGGCCGAGACCAAGAGCAAGTCTTGGTGTACACTTAGGTGGAGGAGCTATGATGGAGGGGACTCCTTATGATGATGTTTTGGGTGGACTTCTCATAGTCTTGGTGGACACTTTGGTGGAGGAGCTATGATGAAGGAAACCCATGGCATGACATGATGATATGGTTGGGTGACCGAGTTCACTAAACCGAAGATTGCAGCTTGGATGGGATGACCGATGGTTGTGACGAGCCTACCTGGGTGGACTAAATGAACAACTTAGTCATGGACATCAGGTTGGAGACATGGAGCATGGAAATCTTATGCAGGGACATATTGTAGGTGCACTTGTGGAGATGTCACTTATGGGCATCCAATGAGGTGTAACCAGGCATGGATGTTGAGCAGATGGATTTGCTTATGTGATATGGAGACTCATTACTTATGAGACTACGGGGAGGTTGTACACTCTTGTGCAACAAAGCCATGGACTTGGATGGAGTTGTGAGTAGGCTATGGGGCATTCTTACTACATGGAGAGCTGAGGCATCTTGCAAAGACCTTTGGGTGGAGACTTGTATGCTTGCTAAGATGTTGGTTGGAGATGACTTATGGAGCTCATGATGGCATGAGATTGTTGTGACTTCTAGGGGACTTCATATATGGTGGACTTAGAGGATCTGATGCATTGAGGAGCTGAGGGTAGAGTCTTTGGTGCAGTATGGGATGCACACTTTCAAATTCCATGTATGGGCATGCCTTGAAAGAGTGACTTGATGTGGAGGGTTTGCCTGAGGCACTTTGAGGTGATGGAGTCACGATGATGATGATGCCTTGGTGGCTACACTTGGGTATGGGTTGAGCCGAGACTCAACTACATGGGAGCTGATTGATCTTTGATCATGGGCAGCACATGGATGGAAAGAGGTGTTCTCTTGAGGCACTTGACACTTGACAGAGAAGTGTCCTCTTACAACACTTGGAGGACTTGAGGGATGGCACATTGAAGATGTGATGGAGGTAGCTTCATCGACATGGATGTGGCAAACCGAGAGTTGGGGATTGATGAGATCGTCTCTTCACATGGAGGAGGCACACTTATGGATGATGTTGGGATTGATGTGGCTAATTTCATGTAGCACATTGGTACCAAACATCATGGACATGTTGCAGATGAGATGAGGACTACTTCATGGACCTGAGCATGGTTTACTTATGAGGATGGATTCTTGATCGAGTTCAGGATGTGGCAGGATGTTTTGAGGAACAACCGATGGTGGCTTGAGGATGTGCATTCTCATGGTTTGGGCGTGATAGTTGGACTAGCTACCCAACTAGTTCAGGAATGAGGGTCGACAATGTGCAGAGATATGTTGGCATTGTGTTGGAGTATCATGGCAGAGTTCACATGGGAACGACACATGATGGGGTCAACATGATATGTTGCAATAGGCATGTAGCTTGAGATGGAGGGGCTAGCCTTCCACAATGGAGCAGCATGTGGAGATAGTGACATGATGGTTGATTGTCATGGATTGAGAGGACTTCCGATTGTTGAGATGAGATGTTGGCACATAACTGAGATGTGTTAACACTTGTTGACATATCATGGGTAGTTTTCACATGATGGAGACGATGCACATGATGGAGTGGACACTTGTTGCAGTGGACATGTAGCTTGATGTTGAAAGGATCAACCTTTCATGGTGGAGAGCAGCATGGAGAGATTGTGGCAGGTGGCCGGTGGTCATGGACATCCGATATATGACATACCTTGGTATGGACTATCTTGGTGACAGTTGGTCACTTAGATGAGACATGGTGGAGATGGAGGCCTACATGTATTGCAGGATGTTTGCCATATATGTGAGGGGAGTCGACATCATGGATTGATGCTTGGAGTTGGGTTGTTTTCGAGGACGACAACGAATTCGGGTGGAGGAGGATGTAAAGCCCTAGGATTTGTGTGACGGGCACCCGGGTAGGCGCGCACCGGGTGGGCATGCACGAGCACGGACAGGCGTGCGTTGTGTGACGGTTCTTCGCACGAAATGCGATGATCATCCGAACAACGATGCGACGAAAGGACTTACGACACTTGTGGAAAAATGATGAGCGTTAAGGAAACTTATATGGCGTTGAAGAGGGGGCTTGCCTATGGCAAAGCCAACAGCCGTAGGAGAGTTTTGGGGCGTGTTCATGATGATTTGGGGGTCGGCCAAGGGGCGACCACCCCCGCACTCAATGACATGTGGAGTGTATATATGTGAAGCGTTCAAGCTTCATTTTAACCAAGGAACTTCGCTCTACTTCGCAAGAATTCAAGGGAAGTGCGCAGTTAGAAAGGGAGTTACACATATCTCATGCGTAGTACTCCAAGAGGATTGTACGCACGGTTTCCACACTTGAAATTAAGCCGAAGGTTATGCAGTGATGGTTCTGAGGTACGGTTTTGATGCAAATTTGACAGAGAGTTACAGGTGACTTATGGGGGTGTCATTCTTTATACAAAAGGGCATAAAACTGTTGTAAAGGCAGACTGCCTATCTTGTAAAATTGGCTAAGTGTTGGCTTGGAGATTTGCCAAGCGCACTTGTATTGTAAAACTGATATTCTTAATAAACGGTTGGGCAGACTCACGTTACGGGGAGTTGCCCCTACCCTTTATACTTGTTGCAATTGTTGATGTTTTGTTATATAATTGCGATGGTTAATGAATGAGTATGGGCTTCATAAGTATAAAGGATAAATGAATGTTTTACTTGGTTGCGAAACACAAGCTAAGTATCAGTTGTGAATTAGGCGTAGTCTACACACATAAGTATTGTTAAAAAGAAAGTGTGGGGTGGTTCCACACCTCGCCGGCACGGTTGGAAGACCACCGTAGGCTTGGGGGCGTGACATTACCCATCCTCATATATGAATAAAAGAAAAGGAAGAAATAAAATAAATGAAAAGCACCCCAATGGGGGAAGTAACGAGGGATATAAAAACCTTTTATGGGACTATGAACATCTATTTGGTAGTAAATGCTTATTATTTCATTGTGGTGATTACATTTTAGACATAGAAACTCATTAATATTGGAAGAATACTTTTAGAAATCCTTGAGTCATATTTAAGGAGTCAATAATAACCCTAATGACTTCACAACACACCCTATTACCAACTATCTTATATCTGACATTTAGTCATTAGTTTGATCTTATATCTATCATTTAGTCACTAATTTGATTATTTTCTTATTATTCAGTTATATAATTATATCATATTATGTTTGATCCTAAATCAAATATTTATCAGAGTGAGGAAAAGATACTCCAAACTATACTCACCAGAAACTATAGTAAATAAATGGGAAACCTACATGAATAAAACAAAAATACAATGCAATTTAATTGATCAAAATAAAATAAAACTACAATGCAATTTAACTCATCAAAATAAAACAAAACTACCTTGCAATTAGATTGAGACTACACTTACTGAGAAATCACTAGATGTATGTGTAATCTTTAAAATATCAAAATCGATTTCCCATGTTGTATAATCTATGGGTTTATCCATGAAATTCTCACCATATTCCAAAATCGACAAAAAATGGATTTACGACAAATTAGCTATGTTTTACATTTAGAATAGCTAGTAAGATAATAAATTTGGTTTTGAGAATTTTTGTATCCATTTATCCACCTACACCATAAATTATATGATACTTAATATACAATGAATTTCCAAAAAATTCCATATTACAAGGAACCATCTAAATTCCACATTACCAAATATTTTAGGTTCATAATAAAATAATAAATTTAATATTTACAAAAAAATCTTTAAAAATATACACTAATTACTTATTTATCAAACCAACCACACCTGTAATTTATAACATAAAGAAATAACATCTATTAATATAAAATGTTGAATATAATACAAAATATTAAACCGTGTAATTTAATATTTAAGCAAAATCTCAATGAAAAAAGTCTGGAAAAAACAAAATTTTATATTTACTAGGATAATTTAATTATCTTAATTTTTCTCATAAATTTAAATTTGATAAATCTACGTATTATAAATTTATAAATTATATGATTTTTACTTAGCTTTCCAAATTATAAATTTATAAATTCTATATTTTTTACTTTACTTTACAATGACATAATTATCATAGATTTCTACGTATTTCATTTGCTGTAAATTTCTTATGCATAAAACTACATCCATCCACCATTATCATTTATTAACGTATGCCATTCACAGTAAATGAATGCTCGAATCTGTAATTGTGATTAAAAAACTGCGAAAAATCTAATATCGTGAACTCCAATATCCAGTGCATCGTTCCTAAGCCGAACTCGAATTGCCATTTTAATTCGCAAATCGAATCGAACCGTCGAATTTACAAACTTGTTTCAGCAATACGGTCGAATTTGGTAACTATGGTATACGGAATTTCAAAATATGAGCTCCGCACACCCATTTCCTGTTCTCTTTTCTTCTACTTTGAGGCGAGTTGCTTGGGCTTTTAGAGTATTCGAGCAATCGGGTGGTGGGGCTATTCTCAGAATCGACCCGCCACCGTCCCGCCACCACCACTGGTGGCGGGGTGGCGGTGGCGTCGATTCTTAGAATCGCCCCACCACCCGATTGCTCGAATACTCGGGCTATTAGAGTATTCTGCAAATAACAAACTGCAGTTTGCACCACGCAGCTTAACGATTTAGTGGAATTCTGCCCTGATTTAAAGCAATGACTGCCCATCAACTCCAAGTTCACGCGCAGCATAGAAAATTAAAAGAATTAATTGGAATGAGTGGAGTGGGATTCAGGAATGAGTTTGAGGAAGTGTGGTACCCTTTAAGGTGATAGGTTCCTGACATGGTAGAACACTAGAACCCTCCTCCATACGTTGTCCATGTTTACTGGCTGAACACTACCTAACATAATTCTGGTTTTGATTGTATAGGGGAGTTATGTGTTGCGTCTCAAGGAAAGTTTCACATCTGGTGTTGTCTTTTTGCTATTCTTTGGTCCGAGGGTCCTTTGCTCTGGTAGGATTGTTGGATCTTGGATGGGGTTTAGGGGCGGTGTGCATCCGTTTAGGGCAGGGGATCTGTTCAAATCAGGTTGGATTTTGTTTTTTTAACACTGGTCTGTATGTATTGTATGGAACTGGTTTATTTCTTGATTACAAGGGTCGTTAGTAGTTTGGTTTTGCTAGTTTATGGTTGTAGGAATGCCCTCAATTGGTTTTCATTGAACCAAGAGCAGTAATTTATATTATGGTACAACTGCTTGATTGAAGAATTCGTATTTAGGTCATTGGTTTATTCTGCTTTTACCTAGGTATTCTCTTTTCATGAAGGTCTGTTTTGAGCCTTTGGTAGAATTTCAGTCTTCCATATGTAATTTGAACTTTTTGGTCGATTGGTTTATATTGGTTCATTTATTTTCTTGATTGAGGATATAGTGTGAGGGCCATTGGATGATCTTGATTATATCCATTTACGGTGTTTTTATGACTATATGGGTACCTTTTGAATACGTTTACCTCATATTTTCGTGAACCCTTTTTGCCTTTGATTCGATATATGTTACATGATATGGTTATCCCTGAGCCTGTGCGGTTGGTTTTTGCGAATTTGTGGCTTAAAAATAGTTCCCTTTTTACGTTGATTTGATATTTGTTACATGATTCCGTTATCCTGCGTCACTTCATTTCATTATGACCCTGGGCTCTTGGTTTTTGCAAAGTTGTGGCTTAAAAATCATGCCGCTAATCTTAACTAGTCAAAGAAGCAATTCTGTTATCGTTTTAATTGTTATTGCAGTGTTTCTCCAGTGTTCTCGTTTTTCATCCAGTGTTCTCCAGTGTTCTCCAGTGTTCCAGTGATCTTCTAATGTTGTTTCAATGAAATATGAGATAGAACATGTTGATGTCAATCTCAATGTTTCAGGAACCCATCAATGCGATAAAGCTCTAGTGTCTGAATCTTCTACAGAAATTTGAGGGGAAAACGTGAATCGGGTGGTGAGGCGATTCTGAGAATCGACCCGCCACCGCCCCGCCACCACCACTGGTGGCGGGTCGATTCTAAGAATCGCCCCACCACCCGATTGCTCAAATACTCGGGCTATTAGAGTATTCTACAAATAAAAAACTGCAGTCTGCACCACGCAGCTTAACGATCTAGTGGAATTCTGCCCTGATTTAAAGCAATGACTGCCCATCAGCGCCAAGTTCACGCGCAGCATGGAAAATTAAAAGAATTAATTGGAATGAGTGGAGTGGGATTCGGGAATGAGTCTGAGGATGTGTGGTACCCTTTAAGGTGATAGGTTCCTGACATGGTAGAACACTGGAACCCTCCTCCATGCGTTGTCCATGTTTACTGGCTGAACACTACCTAACATAATTCTGGTTTTGATTGTATAGGGGGGTTATGTGCTGCGTCTCAAGGAAAGTTTCACATCTGGTGTTGTCTTTTTTCTATTCTTTAGTCTGAGGGTCCTTTGCTCTGGTAGGATTGTTGGATCTTGGATGGGGTTTAGGGGCGGTGTGCATCCGTTTAGGGCAGGGGATCTATTCAAATCAGGTTGGATTTTGTTTTTTTAACATTGGTCTGTATGTATTGTATGGAACTGGTTTATTTCTTGATTGCAAGGGTCGTTAGTAGTTTGGTTTTGCTAGTTTATGGCTGTAGGAATGCCCTCAATTGGTTTTCATTGAACCAAGAGCAGTAATTTATATTATGGTACGACTGCTTGATTGAAGAATTCGTATTTAGGTCATTGGTTGATTCTGCTTTTACCCAGGTATTCTCTTTTCATGAAGATCTGTTTTGAGCCTTTGGTAGAATTTCAGTCTTCCATATGTAATTTGAACTTTTTAGTCGATTGGTTTATATTGGTTCATTTATTTTCTTGATTGAGGATATAGTGTGAGGTCCATTGGATGATCTTGATTATATCCATTTATGGTGATTTTATGACTATATGGGTACCTTTTGAATACGTTTACCTCATATTTTCGTGAACCCTTTTTGCCTTTGATTCAATATCTGTTACATGATATGGTTATCCCGGAGCCTGTGCGGTTGGTTTTTGCGAATTTGTGGCTTAAAAATAGTTCCCTTTTTGCGTTGATTTGATATCTATTACATGATTCCGTTATCCTGCGTCACTTCATTTCATTATGACCCTGGGCTCTTGGTTTTTGCGAAGTTGTGGCTTAAAAATCGTGCCGCTAATCTTAACTAGTCAAAGAAGCAATTCTGTTATCGTTTTAATTGTTATTGCAGTGTTTCTCCAGTGTTCTCGTTTTTCATCCAGTGTTCTCCAGTGTTCCAGTGATCTTCTAATGTTGTTTCAATGAAATATGAGATAGAACATGTTGATGTCAATCTCAATGTTTTAGGAACCCATCAATGCGATAAAGCTCCAGTTTCTGAATCTTCTGCAGAAATTTGAGGGGAAAACGTGAATCGGGTGGTGGGGCGATTCTGAGAATCGACCTGCCACCACCACTAGTGGCAGGGCGGTGGCAGGTCGATTCTCAGAATTGCCCCACCACCCGATTGCTTGAATACTCTAATAGTACAAACTGTTTGGATGGGATCAGGCACATCAACTCCTCTTGGACCATAAATACCTGTGAATGTAATCATGGGTTTCATAGATCACTAAATTTCTAACACCCAAAAACCGAAAGAAGCTAAAAATCCACAAGATCACTATATGTTTGACCTTTCTATAACTGAAGTCATACCTCTGAGAATCTGACGAACACGATGCAGAGCATCCTCTGGGCGCATGTTCTCGAACTTCGTTGCTGCTTCTCCAGCTACAAGGGCCATCAGAAGTGGTCCTCCAGACATGGAGGCATAACTATAAAACAAAAAGAACTCACCCAGTTGACTTGTTTGATGATTCAAATCAAATGTATCAAGATCGGATTCCCAAAAAACATAGGGAAAGAGCATGGCAATCTTGTCCAACAATCCAAAGCCTAATCTCTTAATAGCATCTACTTTGCTTCTAGGCAACTCCGGAACAAATCTGATCGAACCACTCTTTAAGACCCCTAGGGGAACTGTACAGAGAGCCATATCTGCTTGGAACACTTGACCTTGAGCAATTACCTGCACACCATCGCTACCACTGTATCTAATTTCTCGTACAACCCTTTCATAAAAAATAGGAACATTTTCTATCATAGCATGGATCATCCTACCATTACCTCCGGCAAGCAATCAGATATGTGCTCCAAAACAATTTTATTATAATGAATTATTGGCTTTAGTATGCAATAAAACAAGATATCAACAACAAATTACAAATTTAATTAAAAGAACGAAATACGTCAAGATGATATCTTCACTTTTAAGTATATTTTGAGCTATCATATTCGCTTTTAAGTATATGTTCAACTGTCATCTTTGCTTTTAAGTATATGTTGAGTGGTGATTGCTCTTTGTTGGGAACAATATATTTGTGCATTTAAGTGGGGTGATATTTATCATTAATATTTTTTGCAATATATATTTATTTTTTTTATTAAAATCTTTTCAAATTTACCCATTTTCATATTAAATGTTTTGAGTTAGTCTAATTACAATTTGTGGTTTATTAATATTGTTATTAATCTTAAAATATTTATTGTAATTTATAACTTTGAATACATTTAACAAATAATGTTAATTAACCAAATTAGCATGGATATTAATTTTTATTTTAGCATTTTAATTTCTTATGATAAAGTAAGTTTGTTAGTTGAAAAGTTGTATTCACTTTTTAAAAGTCATAAATATTTAAATGGAATATAGTATGTACACCTCCATATCCTAAACAAGAGAATTGTCGCCCAAATTAATTGTATATATTTATTGCTATCCAAAATAAGTTCCAAGATAAGTTTCATACATCTATTATGGTTTGTCACTTTCCATTTTCTCCATTTTTCTGTTTAAATTCTTTCAATTTAATTATTAATTCAATAATTTATGAAAGTTACACCTTATTTCTTTTTATTTAAATTTAAGAAGATTTCCTTTTTTCCTAATTGGAATTTTTCTTCACTTGATTAACATTGGTAGTGGATGATATGTAGTGAGTTCTTTTTATATATTACAATTCACCATTATTAAATTAGTTGAGTTTGTTTTATTAATTTTGAAAATTGGTATAAAATTGATATAAAATGTTTTAAAGTGATTTCATGTTTGTGAAAATATTGAATTTTGATAAAAATGAATGTTGAGTAGAATGATAAATACATTTTATTTTATAAAAGTGACATGGGCGTTGAGGAGGTGACATGGGCGTTGAGTATGTGCTTGCATTACCATCTTTTCTTAAATGGTATTTGAAAAAGTTATTCAAGAAAATTTCTAAACATTTCAGCCTTTCATTCAGCAAAGAATTAATGCTCTTCAATTTCTTCCAGATGCAATGCAAGAAATTGGGTTGAAGAAAGGGGACTTTAGTGAATCACGTGTGGCAAAAAAGGCAAAGGAACCCCAACCACCATTACATGGAATGTTTGGAAAGACATACATTGGGAGATTCACTGACATCAAAGACCGATTAGAAGAGGAAAATGAGCAAAAGGAAATAGAAAATATTGTGGAAGAAGACAATGATGAAACTCTAGAGGACGAAGAGTTTGGATTACGTGACATTGTTGATTAAATTTAAGTTATGCTTGGAAATCAAGCTTTGCAATGTTTTGACTTTGAGATTTTATGAGAAGAATAAACACTCAATTAGGGTTGTTATACGTTCAATATTTGTAATATGTGATTTTCGCACTGATTTTTAAGTTAATCATTAATTTTTGAAAAAAAAAGTGATTATTATTATTTTTTTGACATGAAATTCATAAGAAAAGCTATTATTTAACCATTTTTTGTTAAAATTATTGTATAAAAATTGTGATTTTGACATGTCAATTCTAGCAAAAAATTATCAAAACGTGTAGTTTTTTAGTTATATTTATGTTAAAATGGTTATTTTTATGTCCATTGTTAAAAAATATTGTTTTTTAGAAACAATTATTTCATGTGGAGTGAAAAAATAATTAAGAATGTATAAATATGTAGAATATCGAAAATTCTAAATATTGACCTCCTAATTTAAAAATGCAAAACAATAAAAGGCTCACTAAAAAAAAGGTTAAAATTAAAATAAAAAACAAGAAAATGTGAATAAAACGACCACTTCAAAAATTATCAAATTTACAAAATAATAATTTACATTTTATACATTAGAAAATTTAAAGCCAAAAAAAAAGTCTTTTAAAAAAAGGGGTTGATGCAGAATACTCACTTTTTTAAATCAGCATGAAAATCACTACCATTCAAAAAGTAATGTACATAAAACTATCCTTCCCATGAAATTCCTTCCAAAAACTATGCTCTAAAAAAAACATGTTCGTTCTGCATCACCCCTTTTCAAAATCAGGTCACTTTTTTGCTATCTCTACGAAATGGGTAACAGTATCAGTTTCCGTTTCAAAGTTTACTTTGTTATAGATATTGTTAGTAAGTCATCCTTTCAATTGCATAAAAAATAGTCTTCATTCTTTTTTTTTCTGGATAAGTGCTAATTCTATTAAAATAAAGGAGAAAAATATTTACAATGAGGTCGCAGCCTCAGAGGGCAAATGTTCCAGCCCTCAACAAAAAAACCAGTAGACAGAGAGGAACAACTGAACCTGTGAGAGTACAGCATTCTTATGTCAGCAAAAAAGGAGCTGTTACAAAAAAAGATGCTTGCTGGCAAGAAACGCCAAGCAGAGGAGAACATCCTTGAAAACTCTTCGTCCATCATGGTGATTCTAAGCAAAGAAATGACCTCCTCCAGCCTCTAAGGAAGATATATACAGTGAGAAGCATTCCAAAAAGACTTACACGAGCTGAGGAGGAGCCCAGCAATACAACAAGAAGAACATATGAAGAGAGACAAACGAAATAGAGAGAAAAACAACATGCGAGACAGAGAGAAGAGCCAAAAGAGAGAGACATGGCATCGACAAAGCCAGATGGAGAGGTTACTCACCCGAAGTCTATGGTTCAGAGCCCCGTGCTGCCTGAGTTTCTGGAGCAGCCACCCAAGAAGCCTCGTCGTCGCCTTCAGTGCCACCCTCGGACTGGTTGACCAGATGAAGAATGTCGAAATCATACTAAACAAGGCCACAAGCAATGACCTCGTCTTCTTCAGCAACCGGTGTGCGGTGGCGGTTGACCTTTCGAGCAACATGGGAGTCCTCCTACATGTGCATTGCTGTAAAATTCGGGTCATCCCCAGTACCCTGAGACAGGTTTTCCTCAGGAGAATGAGTGGAGGAGGAGCTGATGGGATCAACAGGCAATTCCGACTCTTCCGAGACCATTATAGTGGTTGTGAAGGTGATAATAGGTTGGTTAAGACGGATGCGAAAAGTAAAATGGGAGTTCTGGAAGGATGAGTTAGGGGAAGGTCTGGCAGGGTTGGGGGGAGGTGAAGACGGAAGGGCAGACGAAATGGGTATGATGAGCGGAGAGGGAGACTGCAGGGCTCATCCCCTGGGAGCCGAAGAACTTCCCTTGCGTGGAACTCCTCGGCTTCGAGGCATTGCAGACCCTGTCTTACTGCTATGAACGCACCACGGAATGGAAATGGGTGGCGGGGGAGAGACAGACTCAATAGGCTCAGCCTTTGGCCGATTGAACCCAAGTTCGAGCTGCCCAAACCACTGCTGCAAGGAATGACAAAGATTTGGCTGAGGAGGAGCCATTATATTACAGTTGGGCGCCATATTCGATCCGCGTTGAGGCATAAATGCACCTGCTAGAATCAAAGTGCTATCTATGCTGGACGAGACCTCCAACCGATCGCACACCAGACTAAACTTATTCCCCAGCATTGGAAATGGGGCGATTGAATGCGCGCAGGTGTCCATCCAGGTGTCGTGCAGGAGGCGACGTGCCTAGCACGCGTGGAGAGCTAACCGCTTGTGCCTGGAGATCACCCGCTTCCGGGCAAAAATAGTCTTCATTCTTTACTTTGCCTTATTCTTTAAATATTATATACATAACATTTTACTTGTATCTTATTTCTCACAAAGGATAAAATATGGAATGGCCAAGCTACTCCTTTGTATTTTCGTTGCTTTACTTTTGTCTATTGTTTAGGATGCACAACTCCCAAGTAAGGTTGTTTGATAACCTATAATAAAAAAACATAAAATAGGTTGGAGATTTCATTGGGGAATTTGACTCATCGTCTTCTTTGACTCTATGTTTGTTTCATTAGGCATTTGGTACTTTAGTTTTCATTGCTTTTTTTATTGTTTCAACTGGTTGTAACAATACATTTTAGGTGTCTAGGACAAGAAACCATGGTTTTTTTACATTGGGTGTAGGCATCTTTGGTGTTTTTAATTTCTTATCATTCTATATATTTCTTTCAGAGTATGGTAAACAAATAGGTAACCTAGAGTTTCCAGTGCCCATGCGTATTGAGGACCTGTTTCTATGTTAGCCTTTAATCTATACTTTGCACCTGTAATCATCCAACAATATTAGTATATAATATATGTATTTTACCTTCTTTATATTTAGATTTCATTAACAACTCATAAGTTGATAGTGACAATGTCTCATTATTATATAAGGATACAACTACACAATTTTCTATTGTGTAATTAATCATAGTATTAACATTTCTCTCCTCAATCACATGTCTAAATAATTGTGCTAATAAGGCAATATGAGCTAGTGCATAAACTAGTATTATCTTTAATCTTCAATCTAAAACTTTTGAACTAATCTTTGATGAAGATACTTCTAGAAAACTATCAATATGGATGTTGAATGGTTCATTTGAAATTAATTTTGAAAAATAGTAGAATTTTTGGAAGTGAATAATTTTCGTGTCTGAACATTTCCTTTGTTAATTTGGGAATAAATAGGATTGTCATTCTATTATTACTGAACAAATAGATTCATTGAGCAACTTTGTAAATTTTGATAGAATTATATGTTGAAAAACATATTAATGATATTTGAAGAGAAATGGGAGTATTCTAGATTCCATGCCATATATTCCCCAATAAAATAATTTGAGGAGATAGATTGTAGTTGATTAAATTGTAAATATTTTATTGAGGAGGTTGGTTGTTGTTCTCACATTCCTCCCAAATTGATTAAATTTTGAGTGATAGTACTTCAAAACTTGAATCCTGATTATCATCATTGTAGTACTGGTTGTTAGATGGAAGGTGAGAATTATGAGGAAGGGATCCATTCTTGGACTTAATATTCTTATTTAATAGCTCATAATTTGATAATTGTATTTGATACCATGCATTTGGTGGTTTTGGTTGACCACCAAACATCTTCACATCATGTTCTCTTCCTTGAAGGTGTTGGGTAATTCCATTTTTTCTTTTTCGATGTAATCCTCCCCTTTTGAGGTGCAAGAAAGTACCATTCTCATTTGATTTGTGTACTTTCCTTTATGAAGCTATAAGGGAGTACCATTTGGAGTGAATTTCAAGTTTAATCTATAACAATTAGTTGAATTCAATCTACATTTGTAGTTTTTATATAGAAATATGTCTTTACTTGTGTCTAAACTAGATAATAATACATATGAAATAAATTGACTTGTCAATTCCATTGCCAATAAGTCTCTAATTATAATGAACTATTTTGGCCTTCTCCTCCTTTTGACATTTATGTGAATGATGGAGATAAAAACACTAATTCTTCATGTAACCAACTTGATGACAATGTTGGTAGATAGTGATGTTGAATTGAAACTAGTGAAGTGGAATCTCCTTAAATGAATCCTACATTATAGAAGTGGACTGGTTTGAAATATTAGGAAATATAAAAGGTAACTTCCTTATCATATCCCAATTTTCTGTGTTTGTTGTCACATATTTCTTCCCAAGGTTTGATGATTTGATTGGAAAGATCATACTTGATGTTCTTATATGAATTCATTATTTTGTTTTCTAGCTTTAAAATAAAATTCAAGTTACACCAATAGGAATCTCGCATATTGAATGTTTGTAGATCAATCTCTCCTTTAATAAAAAAAACTGATCTTATAATTAGGAATCAAAGATATTAGTGTATTATGTTGGTTATGTTGGGAACCAATATAATACTGAGGAGGGGGGTGCGGAGTCGATGTGAATCAATATTATATAATTTTCGACAATTATGAAACTAATCAAACACATTGAATCACAAAATGATGCACCAATCATATAAGATATTAAATACGGGATATAGACATGGAAACCTATAAAGCGAAAACCATAAATTTAGCGGATATTGACATGGAAACCTAAGGAGAAAACCATAAATCTTCTTTTAATTGTCATGTAAATGCAAGCACCTACTTCAATTTACATCAACGTTTGTACTAAGGAAAATTTAAGAATGAAAAAATGTTTTAAAGTGTAGAAACCTAGGCGAAACTTACTACTCCCTAATATAAAAACTATAAAATGTTTGGCAATATTTTTGTAAAAATATTCAATTTCTTTTTAAATATTATTTTTGGCAATATTGTTAATAATATTTTTTAATTAATATAATTATTATATATAAAATAAATTTATAATTTAATTTATATTTGTATTTTTTAAATATAATAATGGAGATTTGTGATGAAATAAGTGCTCTCATATTTATTAATAGCTATTTCATTTATATAACTACACTAATTTTATTTAAAATAATTATATTTTTAAATTATTATATCACTATAATTTAAAATATATATTTATTTTATATATATATATATATATATACTCTTTTAAAATATAATAAAAAATATTAAACAAAACTTAATAATACTTAAAAAACTTAAATTTTAAACTTTAAATTTTTTATAAAACTAAAGTTTCAAAACCTTTTATATACTATATCCAAATTTCAATAGAAATAAAAATTTTAAGAATTCTAAATTTCAATAATGTTAAATTTTATAAAATATATATAATATATATATATATATATATATATATATAAAGTTATTAAAACTGTGATTTTGGTTTTTTTTTTAATATAAAATCTATACATTTAATTGCCTCATATTCATGTATTTCAGACTTTATGTAACAATATCATTAAAACTAATACCATTTTTTTTTTCCAAAAACAAACAAACAAAAATATCCACTCCAACGAGATAGGGGAGCTTTCAATAACAAGCAATACCCCAGCGTTGTGGCGGAGGACTTAAGTCTCTTCCCAGTTGCGAATGCGCATGCCATGAATACGAGAGCCAAGTCCTCCCCACAACACCAAAACTAGTATTTATATTAATATAAACATTAACATTAACATTAACTAATGTTAATGTTAATGTTAATCCCAATATTAATTTTAATACTAATATTAACATATTAATGCTAATATTAACATTAAAATTAATACCAATATTAATATTAATATTAATATTAACATTAACAATAATACTAATATTAACACAATCATTAATATTATTATTAACTTAACTAATATTAATGTTAACATTACCAACTACTTTAGTAATCTCCCCTGTCAGATTTTTTGACGGTGCATCCTCCCAGGGTGTATGTTGGTGTGGCGCCTTTATTGTAATCGGTCAACACAAAGCTTTTTGATTCTTTTGGTCGAGAGGCTCTGGTCGCAGTCGCATGATAGAGGTTCTTTCCCTTTCGGTTTCCTAAGGTTCACATCTTAGCTTTCCATTGAGGACATTATTATTGTCGGGGACTCCAAATCCGTCGTAGATTGGGTTAATAGTTGTTCTTCCTTGAATGTTCCTTTATTCCACTAGTTTCAGTAGGCTCTGAATTTGAGGGATTCTTTCGTCCATATATATTTTTCCCATGTCTATCAAGAACAAGATTTTGTGGTTGAGTATCTTTCAAGGCACAGTGTTTCCTCAGCGCAAGGAATTTTTCATCTCAGCTTCCTCGTCAACAATGTGGTCCATTCATCTGGTGTCTTATCTAACCTATGATTGGTTTTGGTTTTTTTGCCTCTCATCTTTTGCTTCCCAGGTATGTCTTTCATTTTGCTGGTCTTGGGCCATTATGATTGTGGTTTTTTCCTTCTTTTGCTATCCACAAGGTTTGTATTACATGCTTTTGGTGGAGTCATGTTTTGGTTCACATTTTGTTACATTTTGGGCCCTCATTCATGTGGTCATATCTTTTCAATCTATTTGGTTTTGTTCTGGGTTTCAAATTCTTTTGACTTATGTAATAATGTAATGACTTTTATTTAATGAAAGTTGTTAGTTTTTTTGCCTGAAAAACCTAATATTAACCCTAACCATCCCTTTTCCAAACTATTTTTTTCTCTAACTTAGCCACCCTAATAACCCTATTGTGATTTATGTATAACCCTACTCTCCTTCCTAGGAACTAATATTGTCACAAGAAAGACCAACAAGTCACAATTAACATTCAAACCAAAAGGAGAAAGTGATCAACCAAATCAAATATACTTAAATCGAACATTAATGTGAACATTTGTTAGCATGGCATTTTATACCATCATATATAACCATTTATAAAGGTTTATGTGCATGCTTAACACTACTTTTTTTTACATTTTCCCATAGATAATAGTTATTATAGTTCATTTAACAGAATCATGGGTATCTTAGTTTCACCACAATATGAGAAGGTTTCTAATTTACCAAAGTTCAGAAAGTTAATTGCTTTGATTCTACATCATCTTTTTCTAACATTACAAATAAAAATACTCTATTCTAATCACATTCAAACATGATTGTCTCACCAATATTTTCTCCTCTGAGCTTAGTCTGTTAGAATTTCTCTGGTTCTCTCCTCTTTGGAACCATATGAGCACTCCATGCTCTAGGCTGCTGCAATTGTCTCACCTTCTTCTGTCGCTACTTGCACGACAAGAATAAGACCATAAACTCTCCAACATTCAATATAACTGTACCTCCTCCTTTTGTTCACAAACTCCTTCTCGCAAGAAATATTTTCCCTGCTTTGATACCAAAATTGATGACAGCTAAGCCACTTTTACATAGCAAATATGCATATTAACATAATTAGTATGTGTACATGTGGGTTATGGGCCCACGTATACATCAGGAGAATTTTAATAGGTGACCTTCACATTAAACCCATAAGCAAACAAATAATGGAATCATGATAAAACCCAACCTACAATGTCAGTCCCACTTTTAACGCATAAGGCCAAAATCCAAATAAAATTCAACCCACTTTGATAACACATCGGGTCCGCCCGAAATGTTAACCTGCATGCACTTTCCTGCGCGATTACCATCCAATCAATCAATTATTGAACGGTCCTGATTGCCAGAATCAACGAGGTTTTAAGCCTGTTGAGTAAACCCTCATCGCGTCTGTTTTCAGAATTAACGGTTGCGCTTGTTTGCACAAGATATGCGTCCGATCTCGTTTAAACGGACAATCCGATCCTTCCAAACTTTAAACTCATTTTAATGATTTTCTTGGGGTCTGGTTTCAGAATTAAAACTCAGCGCTTCCTACTGCTCAGAAACTCAGTACGAGAAGCTAGGTCCGAGGGCCCTCTACTCTATAGTTGGCTGTAGCCACGCGATGACAGTAGATCTTCTCCCATCGGACGACTGCGATGGCTCCTATGGATTCCTCTGTACTTCGATAGTATCCGTTAATCTAGTTGATCTGACGATTTCGATTGAAACAAATCCCTACTTTGCTTTTGATGGAATACGCATTATAACACAGCTTAACTCTGCCATACTTTGAAAACATTCACATTACTCCATACAACGCTCATTCTAAGATATCGTATTATCATTGGATCATCATCGATCCTTATAGTGATCGATGGTCAATCAATAAACCTATAACATTGCACACATCTAATTTATAGGTCAACAATACATAGATACATGAAAATCCACATAACATGTATATTTCATATATATACAAAATCGATTACGGGCTAAGGCATCTTAGCCTTAGTCACAAATTCCCCCGTGGCTACATTTTATCATATCTCTCTTTACTACTATCACAACATGCAGTTACACAATTTATAGAAATAACTACAGAATCATGGATCATTCTAAATCCATGATCTTCTCCTAAGGTCTCTCAAACCAACCCCTAAATCTCTTGCTATGCATACATGGCAGATAATTACATTAATCAAGCCTTCTAAAGACTTATCAATTCCATCAATTTAGCTTTGTTTTAACAGAATTTGCCCAGTTTACAAAGATTGTCCACGTTCCCTCTTTCACAGCTTTGGATTCCGATTTTTATGAAGGGTGCTCGGATGCTCTTGCATCAGACTCCCAAGGTACAAAAATTTATGACCTCCTAGTCATATACTTCTCCATCATCCCTTAACATTTCTACCCACATCCTCTGTGGAATTTCCTTTATGATCTTCTTGTGAGCTGCAACAAAACCTCTGCAGTAACAAGTCCTCCTTGCTACACATGTCTCACTAAGATTTTCTCCTCTGAGCTTAGTCTGTTAGCATTTCTCTGGTTCTCTCCTCTTTGGAACCATATTATCACTCCATGCTCTAGGCTGCTGCAATCATCTCACCTTCTTCTGCTGCTACCTGCACGATAAGAATAAGACCATAAACTCTCCAACATTCAATATAACTGTACCTCCTCCTTTTGTTCGCAAACTCCTTCTGGCAAGAAATATTTTCCCTGCTTTGATACCAAAATTGATGACAGCTAAGCCACTTTTACACAGCAAAGATGCATCATTACATAATTAGTACGTGGACCTGTGGGTTATGGGCCCATGTATACGTCGGGAGCATTTTAATAGGTGACCTTCACATTAAACCCAGAAGCAAACAAACAACAGAATCATGATAAAACCTGACCTACAACGCTGGTCCCACTTTGAACACATAGGGCATGAATCCAAATAAAATTCAACCCGCTTTGATAACACATAGGGTCCGCCTGAAATGTTAACCTACGCACACTTTCCCATGCAAGTATCGTATAATCAATCAACCATCAAATGGTCCTGATTGCTAGAACTCAACGAGGTTTTAAGCCCGTTGAATAAACCCTCATCGCGTCCATTTTCAGAATTAACAGTCGTGCTTGTTCACACTCAATATGCGTCTGATCTCGTTTAAATGGATGCTCTGATCTTTCCGAACTTTAAATTCTTTTTAATGATTTTCTCAGGTCTGGTTTCGGAATTAAACCTCAACACCTATAGCCACGCGATGACCGTAGATCTTCTCCCAATGGACGACTGCAATGTCTCCTCTAGATTCCTCTATACTTTGATAATATCCTTCGATCTAGCTCATCTGACGGTTTCGATTGAAACAAATCCCTCGTTCGCTTTTGATGGAATTCGCGTTATAACACGGCTTAACTTTTCCATACTCTGAAAACACTCACATTACTCCATACAATGCTCATTCTAAGATATCATATTATCACTAGATCACCATCCATCCTTATAGTGATCGATGGTCGATCAATAAACCTGTAACATTGCACACATCTAATTTATAGGTCAACAATACACAGATACATGAAAATCTACATAACACATATATTTCATATATATACAGAATCGATTACAGGCTAAGGCATCTTAGCCTTAGTCACAAATTCCCCTGTGACTACATTGTATCCTATCTCTCTTTACTACTATCACGACACACAGTTACATAATTTATAGAAATAACTACAGAATCATGGATCATTATAGATCCGTGATCTTCTCCTAAAATCAACTCCTAAATCTCTCGTTATGCATACATGGCAGATAATTACATTAATCAAGCCTTCTAAAAACTTATCAATTCCACCAATTTAACTATGTTTTAACAAAATTTAATAGTATTATAAAAAAATATAAATAAGACAACTTTTTTTATATATCCTAATTTTTTTAATCAAAATTATTTTTAAAGCACTAAGAATACAAAGAATAAAATTAATATATTCAATATTAAAGCCAATCCACTGGCATGAAATTAATTGTTAAACTAACCCAATAAATAATGAGGATAACTAAATTTATAAAATGACCCCAAAAAAATTTAAAAGAATTTCTTTAAATGCACTACGCCCTTAATAATATCAAATATTACTTTATCAGTTTTTCTAACTTAATTATATAATACTTTTATCACTAAAATCATAATAACTCTTTACTTGATATTAAAATATAAACCTAACATCCCAAAATATATTAACTTAACTTTATCATGTAGTTTAATTAATAGAAAAAAAACGTTTATTTAGAATTTCTTTAATCAATTTTGTTGTATATATTTTTAAAAATCATATGTTTAAATCGTTTAATTTGCAAACATCTAATTCTTGAAGGCTTTTGAGGATCCATTTTATATATTCAAAAGTATATTTTAAACAACAGAAAATCACAATGTTGTTAGAAATGGTATTGTGAGATTTTAGCCAAAATCTATTATTAGACCATGTCTAACATTAAGAATATCATAGTCATATAGATTAAATAGTTGATAAATGCAATTAAAAATTAAAAACAAAACTTACATATAAATCATATAAATTAACAAACAAAAAAATCATATAAATCAATTTCATATAACTTTATTTTAAATTCTCATTATTATTAAATATAAAATAATAAGGAGAAATGGAGTGGAAGATGGCTAGGGTTTCAGAGGGCAAGTATGGTGCTGCCACCGACCAGGAAGCCAGGATTCTGAGCCGTAATAGTTATGCGCTGCAAGGGATCAGTGTTGCAAAGCATCGATCAAACCTTTCCCTCTCTCGAGCCGCAGTTCATACCGATGCAGGAGGATCAGTCAAACAGGGGAGGGCTACTCGAGATGGCGAGAAGGCTTTACAGCTAGTCGATCTCCTGCCCCCATTCCGACCTTCCTATGCTGATCGATTTGGTTTTCTCGGGCAAATCAATGAGGAAGAGGGCGAAATCGTGATGGAGCTCTATGCAGATGTGGGGCCGAAGACGGCTGTGAACTTGCGCGCATTGTGTACCGGCGCGAATGGCCTTGGCCACTCAGGCAAGCCTTTGCACTCCAAGGGTTCGTCGTCCCACTGCGTGATCCTCGGGTTCATGTGCCAGGGCAGTGACTTCAAAGGGGGCAATGGTACCGATGGATCCGACGCAAATGATCAATGGCCTCTCTACAGATCTGTAGCCCTATCCTTTGCAGTAGATCTGGGCTGGAACGAAAGCTACCATCGGCTGAAGATTTTTCCTCCCTCTCTGCCTCCAGTGCGTCAAGAGATAGGAGACCCAAAAGCCTCTGGCCCTGTGTTGCCTCAGAAACTTTTTGAAAATTTCTCTACCCCCTTTCAGGTTCAAATCACACAGATCTCAGGCAAGACCATTCTGCAATGGGTATACCCTTCAGATCTGGTGCAGAATCTCAAAGTAAATCTGGAACACCGATTCCGGATCCCCTCTGCCCTACAGAGACTTATATTTCAAGGTAAGCAACTCGATGATCCTCTTCCCTTCTCTTCTTACAGCATAAAAAATAATAGTTCTTTAGTGCTTTCCCTTCGTTTGAGAGGTGGCGCTGCAGGTCATTTTTTTTTTGCTCCTCCCTACTCCTACAAAGCTGCAGTACACTTTGAGATACCCATTTCCCCTGAACCTCCCAAACCCAAGCCTTTTTTGGTTAACAAGTTAGAGGAGGTTCCCTCTATTGAGATCTCCCACCCTGAACTTGCAGATGACATTCAAAAATTTGTTGAAAGGGCCATCATTTGTAGATTCAATGGGCTTTGGCCTCGTTCTAAGGACCTTTATGACTGGATCAATTACAACTGGACTCACCACTGCAAGGTTTGCTTATGCACAAAAGGATATTTTATAGTTCTGTTCGACAGTCCTAAGCACTACGAAAAGGCCTTAGAAGAAGGTCCTTGGTTCATGGGTACAACAGGACTCTTCTTAACTCCATGGTTCTCAAATTTTGACCCAGTCTCTGCAGTCATCACCAAAGCCCCTGTCTGGATCAGACTTTCAAACTTTCCAGCGCACCTGTGGCATACAAAAATCTATAAGAGCATAGGCAACACCTTGGGCAGCTTTTTAATGGGAGATTTCACGCGGGAACATCAAGGTCTCTACACATATGCTAGAATATGTGTGGAGCTAGATCTAAGCAAGGGACTGCCAGAGCAAATCAATTTCAAGATCAATGACTCTGTCTGGATCCAGAACCTGGATTACGAAAACACTACCTTCCCCTGCCGCCACTGTCACCTAACAGGGCACCTGCAGAATTCTTGCCCATCGCTGACTGCAAAATCGAAAAAGGGCATCTTTGCAAAGACCAAACCCAAGCGTTGGACCCCTTGTTCTCTGCCGCCAGCAGTGAGCTCTGATTCCTCAAGCTCGGAAGATGAGGAGAGCGATTCAGAACTGGACCAGGCGCCTCAAACGATGGATCCGTCCATAGATACTCCTGCGCACACCTCTGTCACAGCAATCTCCCAGAAACGCGTCCATGAGGCCTCCTCTTCTAAATCAGATAAAGAGATCCCCTTGATGGAGAATTCCAGTCTTCAAGTTGTTTTAGCTCATACTCCCCATGATGGCTGGATAAAAGTCAATAAAAAGAAAGGGAAAAAACACCGTGCTGAAGTTTCTGCCCCTGTGGGGTAAAAGTCAACTTTTGCTCTCAAGCTATTTGTTGTAGCTCCGTGTTTGGTTCACTCCTTCTCCAGGACCGAGGTTGATAGTTTCATCATTTCCGGTCTGCCGGTTTCTTGTCTCTCTTGATTGTACTATATTTTACTCAATAGAAATAGTTTAATTTTACTGAGAAAAAAAATTTATAAAATAATAAAAATAATTAATATATGAATTAAACTTATATACATTTAAAAAACATGTAACCAGATTTTTAACTGTGAAGATTCACCACACTTTAAAAAAATTAACTTGTAAAGAGGCATTGTTACGCTACTATATACCAATATCATGGCTTACTAATAACACATGCCCAGCCCACCCGGCTTTGGATTGATGGTGAATGGGTGCACTGTTAAGGCACTCCTTGAACTTTGGCTTGATGGTGAATGGGTGCACTGTTAAGGCACTCCTTGCCATAGGTCACTTGTTCAAATTCCCAGTGGGTGCTTACCTACCAAAAAACACACATGCCCACAAAACATTAACTCATTTTTATATAGCACATGTTCACATGATATTTTTTAGCTAATTAATTTAATTAAAAAGATAAATCTCAATCTTTAATATAAAAATACACTAGAAATATTTCATCAAGGTTAAATCTTTACAATCCACCTAATAACTATGGTTAACTAAATTAAAATTGTGGAAACCTTATTCTAAGATAAGTCCAAGTTAATCTAGAAGTTTTCAATATCTGTCCGAACTAATATAGATTCTAAAAATAATCCAAAATACAATATACAAGAGCAAAATTAATTCTTATATATGGAATTCCAAAATCTTCTCAAAATTTAGAATTCTACGTTAAAAAAACTCAAAATAAAAACATTTTGTCTAAATGATACAGTAAGAATAAAAACTTCAGGGACTATTTCTTATATATTATTAAATAAAACTTCGATGTCTTTATATTTTACAAACTGACTTACGGACCTTACTTGTAAGCTCTTTTGTTTCATTGCTATAATAGAGATTAAAACATTAACCGAAAGCTTTCTCTTATTTGTACTGCAGATTTTGTGTTACCTGGCTACCAAATCACCCATGGAAGCAGTGGTGTTAGATGCTGGAGTGTGAGAGTATGACACAGGAGAAGTAACTCAAGAAATCAGTTGAGATTCTGCCCGTGTACACAAAAGTTGGGATTCTGCCTGTGTACACAAAAGACCAATCTATGCAATTCAGCGCTTGTTTCTCATCTCACATTTCAAAAAGGGCCACGAGCTAATCCTACTATGATGTTGTAACGCTTCTGCCCATCAAGCCGGCTACGTTTGTTTGCGTCTGCATATGTGCATGACAAGAATTATAAGTTTTCTTGATAAATTAATGGAAGTCTGTCACCGAATAAGATTTCATCAAGGCTCTTATTGGGGAGGTACTCTTAAACGAGCAACCTTTCTAATCCCTCTGCATACCAGCCGCTATTATGTTGAATTTTGAATACAAGTTTAACTTCATTTAGGAATTCCTTCCTTCCATGGATGTGAACGACAGTTTTTTCACAACTGTTTCTTTTCCATCCTTGGTAGTTCCTTGAATGATTTAAACAAAATAAATCTAATGAAACTTTTGTAAAGTAATTAAGCTTAATTTGCTTCCGGCAATACACTCGTTTTGAGGTTACTAATCTACATCCAACGCTCACTGGTGCGATGAGACCATCCTGTATTATTACTATAATTTAAGGTTCTGAACAGTGAAAACTAGTACAAACTTTCTTAGCCTTACATGTTACCTTGTATACAGGACCAAAGCCTTCCTCTCCGAGCTTGTTGTCATCATGAAAGTTATTCGTCGCACCTCGTAATGTTTCCATCTTAAATACCATATGTCCATCAGGATCGGTTGCTGTGTTTTCCTCATCTGTATCATGAAAATACAAAGTTACCTTTTGAACAAGCAAAAAATGCACTCCAATCCAACTATATGCGGAAGCTTTCAATAACAAGCTAACACCCAAGAGTTGTTAATATAAATACCTTCATAGCATTTTCCGAATGTGGCGGATTTCAGTCTCTTCCCAGTTGCAAACAAGCATGCCATGAATACGAGAGCCAACCCCCCCCACAACACCTAAAATTAAAATTGTGTGCGTGCTTTTGTGTGAAGACATGGCCTCATGTGCTATATTAGCTACCCCGAGTACTGTTAAGTGCAAACGCAGTCGAATTAAAAAAAGGATATATTGCATAACGGAGTATGCAGCTTTGACTCCAATATTGAATTCCTGCAGCCGTGTCAGAAGTGAACATTTTACTGATTGAGTATGACAGGCACCTTCTGCAATCACGAGTAGAGAGATCTCTCGTGCATTGGACCAGACAATGAATTGTTTGGATCGTTTCGGTTCGCTTGCTGCTTCAATTGACAATTTCTCTAACAGATTCTGTGCAGTGGGACAAACACAACCGTGTTCCCGCTGAAGGTCTTAGCCTAATTAAACCCCAAATCTGTATCCAGTTGTCCGATGAAATTATAGTTTCCATAGCGTAAGAAGCACTGAAAAGGCCAGATACTACCGCCAACGGCATTCCCACAAATTTGTCGAATGTTAGTGGTTGCCAATTGCCAACAACTGAAGCACAGGTCGGCTGTCATGTCTTCTCTGCATTGAAGGAGGCCATATATTCTGTTAGGACTTTGGCCACACACAGATATATTAAACCCAGTTTTGTTGGCCCCTTCAGCAAGACGATCAAATACCATGTTCAGGTTTTTCTCAAACGTACTGCCTACTGTATAGTTACTGCCATCGCATTTAGTTGTCGGTTCACCTGTCGCTGCGTTGCGAATGTGTTCATGAAAGATAATGTTGATGAAGGTCGAAACAAGAATGATGGAGTAGAAAAGCGTAATATTTTGGCCGATCAAGAGAGAGCGTGCAGAATCCCTTCCATGAAACTTCATATTTGTTACAACTACGATGGCCATCGGGCACTGGAGAACCTGCACAGATGTTCTCCACAGAGCATACCGACGATGTTAAAGAAAATTATTCCGTTCTGTGCAGGCTATTAATCAATAAGAACAATACAACTGCTCGGCAAACACATATCCACTCAATTTTAAAAATGATAGATATTGAATTACACCTACCAGTCTCAACCTAAAAGATAAAACTGCTTTAGCTAAAATTATCTATTTGAGTTTATTTTGACAATGGATTTAGTTTAAAATTATTTATTTGAGTTTATTTTGATAATAGATTTAGTTTAATAATTTTGTTTAGTTGAAAAAGTTAAAATGGTTTTGAAAGGAGTTGTGTTTGTGTGATTTTTAGGAGTTGGAAAATTTGAGGTGAAATTTTGATTTGTGTTATTTAAATTGGTTTTTTTATTATATATATGGATTAAGCGCTTTGAAAAACCTTAGGGCACTTCGATTGTGTAAAGTTTGAGGTCAAATCTTGATTTGTGTTTATTTAAATTGGTTTTTTGACTATATATATGGATTCAGCTTCTTGAAAAACCCTAGGGCAGTTAGATTGTGCAGAGTTACTAATCAAGGTTGTAATTAGACTAAAAAAACTTCCAAAAAGTTTTTGAAATATCTATCATGAAAAAATGACTCAATCTATCTGGAAGCATTTTGCTTGATAATAATTAACTTCCAACTTTAAGTTTTGATTTTTTTGTCAATCTTGTTGTCATTTAATTTATATAATTTGGACTAATTTAATAATTTTACTTAAATTTTTATTACAATTTTTCTTATAATAAAATAAAATTACAAAATCAACTTCAATATCTTTTTACTTCAATCCTCCATTTAATAAATTTGTAATAAACAATAAATTTATTAAACTATTACTCAAATTGTTTAGTAAAAATTTTGAATAACCACATTCCAATTACAAATTCAATAAATTTGTAATAAATAATAACCTTATTAAACTACTAGTCAAACATCAAACAACTTCTTATCAATTTACTAGTCAAATCTTTATGTAAGCTTATTTCTAGAATCTAGAAAAAAAAATAGTAATTTTATTCCATTACCATTCCAACAATTTAATAATTAATAATGGATTAACTTATTTAATCAAACAAAATAATAATTAATATAACCATATAAATTAAAAATATATTAATAAATTAATAAATCATTTTAATTATAATTAAAATTTGATAAAAGTATTTATTAATACAAAACGAAAAACAAAGGACTTAAGTTTGTTTCGTTTCATACTGATCGCATACACACAATCTAAATGCACAAGTTTAATCATCAACAGGGAAAGCCAACTACATAATACAAAGCTTCGGAAAAGGCAGGAATGATCTTCAGTAATAGCGGGCAAACATTATGCTCGGAAGTATATGTTGACATGCATGGGCGGCTCGATGGTCACTGGTAGCCTACCAGCGGCAGTCGTGTCATATCCTGACTTTAATATTATTCTTCACCAAACTTTACAATTTATGTACGCAGTAGTCTATAACGCGATTTTTTGAAAGCTTTTCTGGCAGATTTTTCCGGTCAAAATCCGGCAGCAATTCATTGGAATCCCAAGTTTGATAGCTAGTTTCTGCACAATCAATGACTCCCAGGGGTTTTTCAGGGCGCTGAATCCAAATATGCAGTTAAAAAACCATTTTAACTGCTAAAAATCAAGATTTAACCTCATTTCTTCCGCCGGATTAAGTAATCTCCAAAAAATCACATTATAGACAACTCCTTTATGTACACCTCTAACTTCAACGTCGTCCTTTCAAAGCGTATTTCGTCTTATTCATTTTCTAAAGTACATTCACCACTTGGATGTATGTACACCGTATTGTGTTAATTTATCTCAGAAGAATATATGGTTATTAGCCACCATATTGAAAAGAGAAAAGTGGATCATCCATTAGAAACAAGCGCAACTGCGTAGCGGCAGTCCCTGTCTATAAGAAACTACTTTACCAACATGCAAAAATTCCAGTGTAGGACACGGAGTTCAGGGACCGAGGCACTATATCCCCTTCCAAATGATACAAACCATTCCCATTTTCCATACAGAGATTAATATAGCCGAGGTTGCTAACACCTAAACATTCTTCTCTTAAATCCTTTGAAAGAGACTACTATAACGCATGCATAGATGGTCCCATACAAAATAAATAGAAATCACCTCACCACGTCTGAGCTTGTTGGCCCACCATTTTACAAACCTTGATACTGTTGCTGTCACTGATATTATTGCTGCTTCTCCACATGCGTTACAGGTCCGATGTCCTGTACTTCCAGCATGTGGGTTATGTTCTAGAACCTTTTTTTTTTTTTCAATATTGTTGAATTCTGGTGCTCCTAGTGTTTGGGTAATTTCTTTCGGGCAAACGTGGTTTTGTAAATGCCCCTTGCGTGGTATTGTTGTGTGGGTTTGGTTTAGAGTGGTCAATGGTGTTGAAGTTATAATTTCCCCTGTGCGCGCGGGACAACAGTCAACGCACGCCGAAACCACTCAGCAGAAAAACATAAACCGCCTGTAAGTCATCGCACCACCTTTTGGCTTAAAGCTGTTTCCGTGCGAGGAGCTCCGATGCGATTTGGTGCAAACACGTGGATTGGGGTGACATCACCCCCTGACATTTATCAGACGATAAATGTCGGTCAACAACCCTTGTCCGATATGGGTCCGATTAAAAGGAATCCTCTCCGCCGTCCGATTCAAGGGAAAATTCTCCGCCGTTTACATTGTCCAAAGTACATACGGGGGCCTGTTAAAAAATTAATGCAGCGTGGACCATACCTTATGGACCATATCTTATGTTAAATGGAATGACATGTTTTTGGTAAATCCCTCACATCAAAGAGGATGAATATGTATTAGTGTTTTTATTTTAATGAATGGAAATCTTTATGGTGGAGAAATACTCTGTTCTGTAAATTTATTTAAGGCTCCTCTGTGCAAAAAGATCCTGGAGCAAAGGAAACAGAGCATTTGCTCTGTGGTGTTTGTTTGTTTGGTTTTGGTATTTTCCCATTGCAAAAATACCCAACAGTGGTATCAGAGCTAGTCTAGGCTCTTTGATGGTGACAGAGCAGGTTCATGCTCTTTGAAGTGTCGAAAAAGCTGAAGGAAAGACCCTTGTTGCAGCAGCAGTAAAGCTTTTCCAGCTGTGTGAAGTTTCAGCCAAAGGGATTAAGGTATTTCTCAAGTTTTTGAGTTGTTATTGAAGAAACAGTGAGTCATTTTTAAAAACACAGTCAGGGATTTTAAAAATAGTTAAGAATGGCAAGGTCAAAGAAGAAAGTGTCCAAATCCCCTAAGGTTGTGTCTCCCTCTTCTATTAAAATAGAAGACAATCTATTTGAAAGCATTCTATTTGAGGCTCCAAGGTTCAATGGAAACTTTGATATGTGGGAAATAACAATGAGGACTTTCCTACAGTCTGAAGGGATTGAAATATGGAAGTCAATGATTGATGATAGCAAAATGGATGGAGAATCCAAGGAGTACAATGCAAAAGCAGCAAAGACAATCTTGGATGGGCTGCCTGATTCTGTAAAGAAGAATCTAGGAAAATATTCATCAGCAAAGGATATATGGGACAGACTGCATGAGCTTTATGCAAAGGGAGCACTGACCATGACCATCAGTGAAGAAGGAAATTCTGAACCCATCATAGAAGCTGAAAATGAGAAGGTTGACCTCATCAAGCTTCAAGTGCAAGAAAGGGATGAAGAGCTTGCCAAGCTTAAGAAGGAACTTGATGAAAATAGAAGGAAGCATCATGAAGAAGTCATATCCATGACAAATCAGTTGAATAAAGCAAAGAAGCAGGAAGATGCCTTGTCAAGTCAACTTGAACAAAGGCACAAGAGAGTGAACAAACTTGTAGAAGAGATTGGACAGTACAAGGTAGAGGTATCCTCCCTTAAGTCTGAGCTGCAAGAAGCCAAGAAGCAGGCACAAGAAGCTGAAAAGAAAATGGAGAGCAGTCAAGCAGAAATCTCCAAAATGAAGTCAGACATCATCTCCCTTAAAATAGCAGCAGCTGAAGCTACTCGTAGCAAGGAAGAAACTGAGGGACAACTTGCAAAGAAGAATGCTGAGTGTGAAAGATTGGAAGAAGAGATTGTCCTCCTCAGGAAGAAGGTTGAAGGGATGAACAAGATCATGAAGAGCTCTCAAGATTTGGATGACATGCTCAGCTATCACAGATCTCCATCTGATAAATCAGGACTTGGGTATGTAGGTGAATCCTCAAACAAGGATGAAAATGCTTTAAGCAAAGGAGATGTGAAGAAGCCAGAAAGAAATGGTGATGCTCCTAGTTCCAGCAAAGGCAAGGAGAAAGATGAAGGCTACAATAGAAGAAATTCTGCTCCAAGTAGAAAACCAGCTCCAAGGAGAAATGTAGCTGATGGCAAAGATGCAAGAGGCAATGGTGATCATCAAAGGATCTCAAGGCAGCAAGGCTTCAGAAGTACATCAAGGAAACCTCCATCTCCCAGGTACCAAAGTTCATTTTTTGGTTATTGTTATTCTTGCTCAAACTTTGGTCATATGGCAAAGGACTGTAGAGCATTTCATGGAGATAGATGTTGTGGTCCCCGACAATCTCCAAGAAATAATTTCACAAGAAGAAATCATGAATTTTTATTCATGAACAATGATGAATGTTTCAAGTGTCATGAAATTGGGCATATGGCACGAGATTGTAACTTGACATGTTCTCTTACACAAGCTAGACCCATGCAAAAGAAGAAAGTTACACAAGTATGGAGAAGGAAGGAAAGGCAATCTGAAAATCCCTT
>APFE031487808.1:4700-14931 GCA_000404065.3 Pinus taeda | reverse complement strand
CTCATTTTCTTTTCAAGGTTTAACAATATCCATGTGTTCAAAACCCTCTAATGACCTAGTTATTATCAGAAGCTATAGTTGTGTATACTTTCATGAGACACATTTCCTATGCTTTCCTATATTGCTTCATCCTCTTTCTTAAGGTTTATAGCATTTTCAATCAATCAATTAAAATATTTGTCAACCCTCTTCCTACATTCATGGTTTATATAGGTGAAGGATATTATGTTTCTAAGAAGAAGTTTTCGAGTCTATACTTATGTGTTCCTTTTATATGTCTAACGTTTGGATGAGGCTACAATTAGACTAAGAGGATTACTACCACTAGAAGTAGCTCTTAATTGAAGTATATACTATTAGGTTAGTGGGATTAGAAGATAACTCATGATCCACTTGTGATTTAATGATGGCATATTACTACATGGATTAACTTGGCTTCATCTATAATTGACTTTATAAGCGAAATTGAGTCTATGATGTTACATGTGATAATGAATTTGGAGTCCCATCCACTTGAATTTTTCTAAGGATTCTTTCCCCATGACCTCCAAAATATTTCAATTCTCCTTTGATTTGAATCTAATCATATTTCACATTTGTAGGTTTATCTTTAAGACTTGCAATACTTATGTTTTTTTTTCCTTGTCACAGGTCGCAATCACAAGTTATAGTGTTACTCTACCTACCCTATAGAAATGTGATTTGTGACTTAGACTATAGGGATAATCTCGCAAAGTTGTAAATCACAAGTTTAATGCCTAAGGACTTATACTCTAACCTCTAGAACCATGATTTGTGACAAAAGCTATATGATATCTTCCCAAGTCACAAGTCACACTCACAATGTGTAGTGGCTTTCTCACTACCTTCTAGAAATGTGACTTGCGACTAAAGAATAGAGAGACGGCTCAAGTCAAAAATCACATCTTCAGTACCTTGTGACTTACCATTTTTGACTTGCAACTAGTCATATCCTAATCACTTGTGACTTAATGTAGTCTTAATTGTCTACTACAATTGCGACTATGACTACAAAGTATCATTTCCACTAGAAATTGTCTCTACAACTACAAAGGGTGATTGTGACTAGAAAGTGTGCCTTTCGCTACAAACAATGACTTTGACTAGAAATTGTGACAACAACTACAAAGTGCCACTGCCACTAGAAATTGTGATTTTCACTATAAAGGGTGACTATCACTAAAAATTTCAACTTTGACACAAAGTGCCACTACCACTAGAAATTTCGATTGTGACTACAAAGTGCCACTTCCACTAGAAATTGAGTCTATGACTAGAAAGGGTGATTGTGACTAGAAATTGCAACTACGACTACAAGGAATATGAAAGGTAATATGGAATACAAAAGGTCATAGGGAAGGTGAAACTCCACCTTCCCATTTGTTTAAATATACCCTCATGCCTCATTTAGAGAGGATATTTATTACTTAAGCTTGGCTAGCAATTAGATAGCTATTTTGTACTTTATGAGCTAGAAACACTTGTCTCTTGGCAGATAATAGGGCGAGTTGTGGTGAGACTAGGGTTTTGTTTTGAATATTGTATGAGTGAACTATAGAAATTCCCACTGTATATCGACAGATTATGCAATATACTAAAACACAATACAAGATCTACTTCTACAACACTTTTCGGAAGCTTAATCAAATTGAGCAAGATCAAGAGAACACATATAACTGAGAATGAGAAATCAATCACACATAACACAGAAGAAATAACCCGGGGAAAGCCTCATCCTAAAACCCCAATCTTTGTATTATCATACAAGTGGAAATCTTGTTCAAGTTACAAAAAGAATCAACTCTCAAGCTATCCTGCTCTCTCTGCAATAAAAAACAATACAACTCACAGACTGAATAGATATGGTATATGTCCTCCTCAAGCCCTCCAAGCCTCCTATTTCCTTGAACATTTTTTCTTGGGTTCCAGTGAATCCACATGTGCGAATTGGCCTCATAAAACTCACAAAACCTGAAGAAGTAACTGCGCAATCCTCAAGGAAAGAATTCCTTCTACATGCAAGGAATATTCACAATGGAATATTCTAGCAACTGAGAGTACATTGCCCCTCTATCTGATCTCAATTGGGTCTCTGTCTGAATTGACATGCATGAGTTATTTATGAGAGAATATTTAGTTATCTGAAGTGCAACAGTTACATGCATGCACACATTAACTAACTAAACTTACATTAATTCAACAAACTATTTGAATTAATGTAACTGGACTTGACTCAATTAATTGAGCCAACTAATTACAACTCAATATTATAGCTCATCCTTATCTCTTTAATTGATGGATAAATTCCTCAATTAATGGAGAAACTGTTGCATGTCTCCATGTTATAGACATTTTTGGGCACTTCAACCCCAATAACAAATGTCCATAAATCGAGGGCTCCTAAGTCCCTAAAAGTGTTGCTTCACTGCCTAAAGGAACAAGGTCAACTGATTACATCATCTCCCATAAGTTCTCCACTAAAAACTGCTCAGAAATGGTCAAAACTGGACCATACTGAATGCCCAGTGTAGAGAGTGCGATGCATAACACCTAATACACATAGGAGGTGCGATGCATACTGAAAATTCCTTCTACAGGGTGTGATGGACGAGAATAGACAAGTGGCGGAGACAGTTTGCTAAGTGGATGATCAGGGAATCTTTTAGAAACTTCTCATATGACACTTGCCTCTCAGAATTCGCTCAAGGATGAGTAAGAGATCAATGAAATCTCCAAGTGGAACCAAGAACTATCAGAGAGAGGACACTAATCAAAAACCCAGAGCTGACTCACACCTTTGCAAAAATCTATATATGGATCTCTTCATCCCAGAGATCCGGGGTTGGGGCTGGAATTTTGTAATTCTATAGAGAAGTGCTGTCAGTATTCTTGTGTACATTCATTAGTGTTGGGTGATTTTTCTTTGCTTGAGGTGAAAGAAGGGCTTCTTAGCTGGAGGATGATGCTGGGTCAGAGCTGCTCATGGTTGTAATCCTCTTTGCTACTTTTATCTGAATAAATCTATTCTTGTTTCCTTCCATATCCTGATGTATTTGTTTATATGTGCTTGTATATGGTTAATGTACATCTGATCCTACATTATTTTTGAATTTAGATCCTTGTTTCTTGCAATAGTAGTATGTTGTTGTGATTCTACAGGTACCTTTTGAAGCTAAGTAGACAAAGAGCGAGCAACAATACTCTATCAAGAAGGAGAGGGAATCGAGCGCAAGACTCAGGTTGGCCCCTCTTGGTTCTTCCTCTCATCTATTTTCATAAAGGAATCAACAATAGACTTTGATTGTTTGTTTCTAAGATAGCCACACATCTTAGTGGGAATAGCAGCATCCATGTGGACACTATTCCCGTATAACAAAATGGCGACTCCGCTGGGGAGCGACTAGATTACTTGTTAGCCTATTTATCCTTGTTTATTTTATAAACATACAGACGGAGCCTGAAGTCAAGCCAGCTAGCCTTCGAACTGCATTCATCATACGAATGCAAAGTAGATCAATGCTACTTCAGTCAATCTCCAGGTTTTTGTTTATAAATTAAACAATAGATCTGCAAGCGATCTAATTGCCCTAAGTAGTGGCTTTAGTAACCTCTTTAATCACCCTATGTTTTTACATACATTGATTTGTACTTATTCAGCTTAAACACCTCAACTAAACTACAAACTGTGAGTGAAGTCTCGTTCAAAGTCTTGCACTGTAACCATCGCACCCTGCCTTCAAGGCAACCTGTATGCATCGCACTTCCCGAATGGAGTAACTGCACTGCATACTGAGTTCACTGTGTAACAGGTGCGATGGTTAGGGAGGACTGATTTTACCCTCCGACTGTGGATTTTTCTCATTGTTTTCAGTCTTATTCAAGAATTTTTGTTGTTTGTAATCAGTGTGCTTCTGTGAATATTCCCTTCTCTTGCATTATTCCGCCTCCTTAGTGCAAAGAACTATAAACGTTTTTATGTATTATGCATCGTTTTAGTTCTCTTTTGCAAAAAATAACATAGTCAAATTGTCATATCTAGATTTGAAAGTGTCGTAGCTGTCGTTTTCAGTTTTAGAAAGAAATCACATTGTTTTAGATAGTTGATTATACGGTTATCATTGCATAAGACTTGATTTACTAGTTTTAAAGTGTCGAAAAGCAATTTCTATTTCAAAATCACAAAGTGTCTCTCTTGTTTTCACTTCATTTTGAAAAGGAATTTTGTTGAGTACAATCTCTTTAAAAGTATTTCAGTTTTGCACATAGTTTTCTTAGTGTCATTTACACATTAAGGGAACTAAAAACCAATACATGCATGTACATTTGCATCTTGAATGCTTGGCTTGATTTAGGACTGTGCATATTAGCGTGTGCTTTGTGCTCTGTGAAGAAAAGATGCTTGACTTTCTTCCCCTTAGTAGTTAGGATTTTCATTGCCGAAAGAAGATAAAACGTCTATTTATCATCTTAAACTACATTTAGGAATTATACGTACATCACGTGGTGAACCTGAAAGGCAAACTGCTAAGCAAGATCAACTTAAAATAAATCTCAATGAATCTAACAACGCTTTGGAACTTAACACAACATCTAGAGGTCTAGGCTAGAGACGTATTCCAGCATCGTAAAGCCTGGTAACTATTTCTTTCAATGCTGGTTGGGTGATTCCTCCACTCTGAGACGATAAGTGCCAGTACAGACTTGTGCTCCCATGTATAGTCGCGTATATATTGGGAGACCACTATAGGCTGCATCCTTTATCCTTAGGAAGTCGTGTCTGCCACCCTACCGTCGTAATGCACCGAACACAGCATTAGGGAAGACTGACTGTCGTACCGTAAAAAGTATTCTGCAGTTTTACGATTGGTTTGGTAATCCTCTCTCCTAGATCTCCAGAGAAGTCCATTTTGCTCCTTTTCAGACTCCTTAATGGAAAAGGTCCTCTGAGCGCTTGTCACTTCAAGCTCAATAAAAATTGAAGGCGACTAGAGTCATCTTTTGTTTTTTCTCAACTCTTTAAAATTGAAAAAAAAAGTTGTGTCAAAGCGTCTAAAATTCGTTTAACTCGAAAAACTTTTTCCCCTTTTATTTTGAGTTGATCAAGTAATCCAAAATCATGGAATAAAGTCAATCAAATCCCCGTCGTTCGCAGAGACTTACGAGTCAACCATCGTTGACTCCAGAAGCGAAGCCATTTCGGATGAAGCGAACTCGTTTAACTAGATCAAAGTCCCATAGGTTGGTTGGAGCAAGCACTCCAACATCCTCGGAGACTTCGGTTACTCTAAACATTTCTGGAATCCCTGCCTCTACAGAAGAAATTTCGCAACAGCAACAACACATTACAACTGATCCTAGTGCGATGGTTAACACTTAGATTCCTGAACCGATTCTATCTACAGCCGATTCAGAAGGTTTTACTCCCCAACCATCTGCTGCTACAGGACTTACATCTTCTTCGGCAGCATAAATATTTTACGGACCTAACGGTCTTCCTCTTCCTCCTAGATTGATTTCCATAGAAGAGATTGTGGAAGATCCTCCATCTAACACTCCAACGCAACTTGGAGCTAGGATTGCCCTATATCCTTCTTCATTAGAAAATATTCACCCACCCTCGGAAGTTCCTGAAGAATCGCTGAGGAATCTTTTGGATAGACTTAACATGTCTGAACAACCGTCAACATCAAGGACTATGTCACCCAACACAGCAACAGCGGAAGCCCCTTCTGTTATTCCGACAATGTTTGCCGGCGTGCCATCTGTCCCAACTAGTTTTCAATCACTGGATGGAGTCCATCCTGGGACTGTTTCAACAATATGGACTGTTCTCGTTTGTTCATCCAGAATTATATCTGGAATCTCTTACGTTGAGTCTCGACAAATTGATCCATCAAAAGGTCAATTTGGGCAAACTGGTCCCCAAAGGCAAATTATTCCTTTGAGCACTGGATTACCGTCATATGGAGGGCCATATAACCTTTCATTGTCTTCCCAAGAAAGACAACCATGCGTGAGTTCGCAACAAAATTTGGGTTTTGCTAGAATCACAACTAGCGGTTGGGTACCAGTCCTGTCTCAACAACCAAGAGTTGTATGCTCAATACAACAAAGTTCACCTATGACAAACATTCCCACTACGCCGACTATTGTAGCTGTATCGCAAGTACAAGCGTCACCAATTGTATGCCAACCTCAAGTTTCACGGGTAGCGATACAACAATCTCTTGTACCTTCGACACGACCACAATCACCCACTAGTGGAATGGCACAGGTTCAAATGGGGAACCCCAACCCAAATCTTGGTCAAACAGTCAGTGCTGGACAACAGTCCATGGCTTCACAACCATGGCTGGTGCAATACCAACAACTGCAATTCCAGCAAGCTTACCAAGGATATGAGCAACAAGTCTTTGCGAGTAACGGGCAGCCGTATCAACCATATCATAATGGTTATGCCCATCAACCTTACCAAAGTTACCAACATCAAATGCATTATGCTGGTATGCAAAGACTGACTGCTCAAACAATTCCATCTTATCCTGGGTATGCTCAACCAAGCCTAAATCAACAGTTGCCCTTCGTAGCACCTCTAGAGTTACCAGATCTAAGTCGACTAACGAACGATCCAATTGCCTACGCCCCCTGGTGGCCGGCGATCCGCATAAACTTCTGTCGGATATTCATAAATTCAATGGAAATCCGGGTGAAGATCCATCGAATCGTGTGATGACCTTTCATCTATGGTGTTCGTCAAACACTCTCAATGATGATTCGATTCGGCTTCGCCTCTTTCAACGCACGTTAACTGGTTCAGCAACAAAGTGGTATATCGAACTACCTAGAGCTTCATTTGATAAATTTAGTACCCTAGCGACAACCTTTTTAACCCATTTTCAATTACCTATCAGGTACGAAACAAGAATTGAGCTGCTTACCAATTTCAAACAAATGATAGCCACTTACATATCTAATCATATTCATGAGTGGCGGTGTCGTTGCAGAATGGTAAAAACATATGTTCCTGATAAGCTATTGGCTGAATGGTTTATTAAGTCACTGTTACCTGCTATTACAAAAGATGTGGCAAAGGGGGGAGTCATCACTGAATAGCAAGTCATTGCTCATGCACAATATCTAGACTTGATCTATACTCAGTCTGGCATGCTCTACTATAAAATCCCTGATGCTCCTAGACCAAAGTTCTCTGTCCCTCCGCCTCCTAAATCAAACAAGGACTTTCATGCCGGCGATGGTGTGATAGGAACGACAAGCACTAAAACCGCAAAGGCCACATCCAAAAAAGCCTACATGGTTTCGAATCAAGATATAAATGAAGAACTTCTAGCCTCGGAAGTAAATGTTGTGTCAACAGACAAAGGCAAAGAAACCAAGCAACCAGGAGGCAAGAAGAAAAAACAAGGGAAGAAGAAAAACCAGGGAAACTCATCTCCTAGGAAACCTTCTGCAAACCCTTTTGGGAATGTGAAACCCAAAACTCCATGTCATATATGTGACAAGGATCACTGGACACGAGACTATCCATTTAAAGAAGAACTTAGAAAATATTTCAAAAGTTCAAAAACCTCGGCTGTATTGACTGATCCGTTTCCAAACCCAGGAACAAATATGGTTGCTAAGGAAAATGCTTCCCCATGCCAAGTGCTAATGTTGTCAGTCTCGAAGCAACTGAATGACACTCTTATAACGAGAAGGAGTAAAGATTACGGGAATCCACAGATGTTGAACAACAAGGACAATGAACAACCTAGTAGTTCAACAACGACTTCAACAGAAGTTGTGCCACCCATCATTCCTGAATTAACAATAAAACTGCCAAAGGGAGTAGTACACAAATCAACGTTTAATCCTCGTGCCTGAGCAGCACAACACTGTAATATAGTGGAGGATTTAGCCCAATTTCCATCCGCGATGTTGACTCTTGAAGTGCTGCAAAATTGCCCCTCCCAAAAGCAAGCTTTATTGTCAGCAATAGGTGGGATTGACCCAATGGATTCCAATCTTGTATCTTTTAATCATAAAGGATACGACCCTCAGTTACCAGCTCAACTAGCTTTCCTCATTCAAGTGAAAGCCCTCAACAAAACTGTTCATAGAACAATTATTGATGAGGGGGCATCCACATGTATCATGTCGATGAGTTGCTGGAAAACTCTGAGGTCTCCCTCTTTGTCGCGATCATCAACAACGTTAAAAGCATTTGATGGATGAACGTACACCCCGTATGGAATATTAAGTAACTTGCAAGTCAAACTAGGGGGCAAAACAATAGAGATTGATGTTGAAGTCATTGACAGAAACCTTGATTACAACATCCTACTGGGAAGGCCCTGGATATATGCCATGGCCGCCGTTGTTTCGACCTATTTCAGGAAGATTGGATTTCCCTTCCAAGGAGGAATCACAATCATCGACCAACAAACCTTCCTCCCCAATAGTTCACAAGTTACAGGAAGCATTCCAATGATCCACGTAAGCTCTCACTTACTTAAAAATGTCGGAGTAGGCCTCCTAAAAGAACCTGCCTTGATGGGTACTTTTGCCCTACTGCCTCCAAACAATATGGCGGAAGTGGCCATAGTGGAAACTTGCAATATGATATCTTCCATAAGATTCAGAAGATTCCTGAACATTTTTTCAACATGGATCATTTCCCTAATAGAAATATTGTAGCAATCAATTTTCTTGGCCTGGGAGGCAAACCAACGCTCAACGAGTGTTTGGATAGATAGGTCTAAGGAATATGGCACCTCTTCAGATCCTTGGTCGCATGTAGATTCTACAGATGAAGGAATCTTTTAGCTAATGATGATAGAAGAGGCACCAAGGGAAGATCACCACCATCATTCCCATCTTCCGAATTACCAAGAAGATTATTCCAGTGACCCTAATCATCCTTCAAATACTGTAAATATGGTGGATTATGAGGATAGTTCTTTTACTGTGTCAACCTCATTAAAAAATGAAATGACTCCCTTTCCAAATCAAGTCTTTGATTACGATCTTTCAAAGATCTCGAAGGTAAACCTTCATTCCAACCACCGAGTTGAATGCAATGAAGCTTGGGGGGCATGCACCTCGATTTGCATTATTATGCTGGGGGCATGCAAACTCCGCGAGCAATGTTGTCACAGAGTTCAAGCTCGTTAAAAAATAAACTCTCCACAAGAAGTTTTAGCGCATAGTTCAAGATCGTTAAAAAATAAACATAAGTCATGAGCAAGTGTTTCTCCCCGCGTTTAAGCTCATTAAAAAATGAACAGGTAATAACCATTGTGAATTCCTTATCGCCAGCTTTTAAGCCTTGGTCGTGTTCCCGCCATCACTTCCACTCTGTTTTTAGCCGATCATTCACCCCCATATGATTGTTTACCCCTTCGAGGAACATCTGCGAAGAGTGATTCTGCTATCTATCCTTGTAACACTTCTGTGATTGGAAAATTCCAAATCTTACTTGGAATCAGCTGCTACCCGAAACCATCACTCGTTCCTCAAAAACGAGTCTTCTTTAAGCTCTTTTCACCTGACTCGTAAAATATGAAAAGATTTCCGAGCGATTGGCCTCTCTGGTTCGTTAAAAGGCATCGGAAGTGCTATCCCTCCTCTATATTTTAATCTTTTTGGACTTGAGGGATTATTACACAAAAAGATTGAGCGCTTGTCTTGTTTGGCTAGTTAAAACTATCGAAAATTCATCCCTTTTGTATTATTTTACACTTTTTCGGACTTAAGGGATTACACAACGAAAAATAATCTTCGGAGTCTTCTTTCTGTTTCTTTCAGACTCTCTAAAATTGAAAGAGACCGAGTTATCTTTGTTGTTAAGCTTATTAAAACTAAATAACGACAAAATCATCCAACAGGACGAGAACGAGCTTCACTGTCGCTAGGCTCGCTAAAATATAGCGACAGGTTCGCTCGAAGGGTGGATTATATAACAAGCATATGTTATCCTCCTCAAGATTGATAAAAATAAAGAGGTATTGGTCAGCAATGACTGGGGAAAATTGGGAAGAAAACAAGAAGAAACTTTATTGGTAGCAAGTCGCTCTTGAACATGACACTTTCCTTCCGCATCCATGCTAGGTTGGGTTGTTCCGTTCACTGGTCTTCACCATTGGTCCGTCACGCCATCCATCTTTGGGGTTAACACTACCAATCCATCATCAGTGTCGCCGATATGTTCAAG
>APFE031487807.1:0-13551 GCA_000404065.3 Pinus taeda | reverse complement strand
TGACTATGTGAGATAGTGTATCATACCCTTCTTCTTTAAGATCGATCATTTCTGGTGACTATGTACTTGACATTTTTGAAATTCTTTTGCTTCTCCTCAATTTTACTTTTGAGCTTGTAGAGTGATCTAGGTGGCTCTAGAGAGACACAAGACAAACGGACTTATGAACGCTCGAAAATCAAAGTGATTGGAATGACTTCGACCTAGGACCAGATCATAGATCTCATTGTCCTGATCGAAGAGGTGCGAATGGTTTGTCAAACCGAGCTCGTATGCAAAAGATAGAGCTTTTCAAAGTTTGACATGACAAGGGAAAAAGTAGGGCCCACAATGTGCCACATGGCATCCCAGTAAGCGAGTGAGACAAACATGGCAACCCATCAACCCTTGACACATAGCAGCCCGTCATTGACCTCTTGCACCTACATAAAAGACAAAAATTATTTTAATATAATTATTAAAATAACTATATACAAAACTATATAAAACAAATCATAACAAAATCATTTTTATATTAACTAAAACTCAAAAAAAAAATATAATTTGGTTATATTAAAAAAAACCATATATAAAATATTGTTGTATTTATATGGTTATATTTAAAAAAAAATATCCCAACAATACAACCAAAGAAAAGTCAAACCAAAAAGCATAGGCAAATCGATGTTGGGTGGTTATTAAAATATTAAAACAAAACCATATTGGAAATATGGTTAATATATATATTTGGTCATAAACCAAAACAAACCCTATATAAATCAAATCAAACCAATGAATGAGGGAAGCATGGTTGGTTCAACGTATTAAAAGGAGGTATTAACCACCCACCACATGTTTCGGGCTCCACGATATAACTTAATACCATATCCAACTCACCGCAGCACACATTAAAGCCGACAGGATATTTTGGTTTATGTGTTTCAGCCTATGGTTGAAACGGTGGCACTATATATATACCGCCCGTGTAACCACGGCATAGATTAAATTGTTTGTTATCCCCGCGTTTGTTAACAAACAGTTGTTCAAACGGTTATGTCGCGGGGTATGGAAAATTAGTTTGGTACAAAATATACAGTGGGGTTATAAAAACAAACCTATGATATTTGTGAAGGGGCAGCATTTGACCACTTGAACTTTTCCACACTATTTTTAAAATTTACAAATGAACCACAACATATTTCTTGGTAACTTTGTCAATGATTTTATTTAAGAATTCAGTCCTGCTAGTGTTGGGAGGTGAAGGATGGCACGAATTTCGAGACAGGAATGGCATGGATTTCGAGGTAGTTTAATAATTTTTTAACGTAAGAACCATGAATTTTGCAGGGGGTAAAATTTTCAACTTCTCAGAAATTGACAAATTTCATATGGATTTTACACCTCTCGTTGCCACGAACATGATGGTGCTATCCGTTTTTCAATCAGAGGTCTGCATTTTCCAATCATTTCCAGAATGCACGTGGAACCATGATTTCAACAAAAATAGGGAGCGGAACCATGAGCCATGAAATTTTCCCACCGAAGTAAAATTTCACTTTGTCAAAATATGGTCAAGTTTTGCTTGTTTCTCAAGGTTTTCTGCAGGGATCCTAATGGTGAAATCAGATTTGACATCTGAGCAGCAGATTTTCAGCGCATCCTTGAAACAGAGCCTTTGAGGAATCTTGAGGGAATCTAAAAGATTCATTGAGCTCCGAATTTTCAAATTCTCAGAATTCGGATTTTGGATAGTCGTTTCAGCACTACTCGACGCCAAAAATCTGATGGTGTATTCAGATCTGTCTTTCTCTCATTTCTTCTTTCAAACATTTTTCTAAGTGCAAGTGCAGATGTCTATCTTCATGTGCAAACAATCTTCTTCTTGCGATCAATGTTGTGAGATCGATGTTTTAACAAGCTTCAGCACTTTGAAATCCTTTGCTTCAGATGGCCCTTGGTGGTGAGGTATATGATGTGTTCATGTACTTATTCTTTCTGCATTATATTGTACAGATCCATGATTGATGATTGATGTAGGATCTTATTTATTACATGTTGTCACGATTCCTTGCTTGATTTGATGATGAATATTTTATGTGATGTACTCTATGTCATAACCCTTTATGTTATGTTTTGATATCCCTTGTTATATGTCGCTGGGATACTCTTGTTGTTGTCATGCATGTGTTTTTGCTTTGACATCCCTTTGTGCTATGTTGGCGGGATGTGCACCATGCTTGTTTTTGTGTCATTCTGATAGGAGTCCTTTGATTGAGAGTTCTAGCCATGGAATATCTTTTAGAGCCACTCCTGCATGAGGCCATTCTTCCTTGTATGATCGAGACATCATCTCTATGTACATCATCTTTATTGACAACACATAATGCAACGACCTACACCATCTTGACACCAAGGCCCAAGACGTAGTCCCTCCTGGACGAAATCCGTTATCAATGGCTTTTGTTCTCATGTGCCGATGATTGTTATGTTCCTCTTCTTTACAGTATGCAGATGTATTTGTTAATGTTCTTTTAAAAAGCAATTTTAACACATCATGAAAGTAAAAGGTCTTGGAAAGGTCCTCCTTCACACTCGGACCTAGATCATAGAGTGTTTCCTTTTTGTTTGATTATCCTTTCTTTTCTTCTTTTCCTCGGGTAATTTTTGGTTCGAGCTAGTCATATTTCTTCTAAGGTCCTATTTGTCATTTTTCTGTTTAAATTTCTCAATATATTAGGATAGCGGGGTATCATCTTCAAATGGATCTTATGTTGTTTCAATTACATCCTTATCTTGAATTTCTTCTTCAATTCTCTCTTTTAAGTTTTCCAGGGTTAGGGTTTGAATTTCTTCAAATTCTTTTAACTCTATCGTTTGTTTCTTCCTCTGGGGTTTCTACAAAATGGTTTCTCACTAAGAAATATTTCCAACTATTTCCTCTAGTTTCAAAATGTGCTTCTATGATAATCTTGATGAGTCCATGATGGTAAAGAGAATTATCAATGGAACTAGACTCTCTCTGTATGCTAAATGCCATCTTCTTTAAACTTTGAAGAAGAAAGTAAGGAAATTAATATCATTTCCATCAACAAAATGCATCATAAGCCTAGCATGGTAGAAAAATATTGTCCAAAATCTACCTTCACATGTTACAAATTTCTAAATAACTAGCAAGATATTTCTCCATTTTCCCTTTAATGAAGTAACTGGGATACCTTTTTGAAAATGGATAAATCCATAGCTGGTTCTTTAAGGAAATGGACCTAATCATTCTTTTTAATTCTCCTATTCTTCAACTATCTTTCCCATTTTCTTAGTAGTCTTGTTACTTCTGCTACAATAGATTCTATGAGGATGAGCTTAATATCTCCTACATCCACTTCTACTCCATCAAATGCTCGGGTGAAGGCTTTGGGAACTTCTATTTCATACCTGTTGAATTTCTCAAAAACCTAGAGCCATCCCACTTGTTGCAATTGGTACTTAACCCTTGGATATGCCTCAAGAATTTTTACTCCAATTGGTTCAGAACGAACAAGCATTCCCATGGTGAGGAGAAGTCTCGGTCTTAGCTGTTGGGGTTTTGATATATGTTCATAAATTCAATCCCTCTTACATTTATTTCTCAATCTGGGGTTTGTTGGTTATTTTAAGGTTATCGTGCAAGCTTTATGTAGGTCACATGTTCCCTACCTAGTATTGAGCAATTACGAAATACAAGGCCTAATGAATGCTACAAATCGAGAAACAAAAAAGTAAATAACACCAAGTAATAACAATAAGAAGTAACAAAGATTATAAGTAAGAACAAGATCATAAAGCAGTAAAGAAAGAAACAAAAATTATAAAGCATTAATGATATACATAAAAGGCATACCTATCCACACGACTGTAAGCAACATCTGATCAAGAGAGCGGACCCAACTCTCTGATTAGGGCTATGGTTGAGAATTAGAGATCACACGAAATTACAATAAGCTGAAATTCACATTAATACATAAAAGGAATTACAAAATGAAGTTATGTTGTTACACACAAAAGAAAAGCCTCTCGTTCTTCTTAGTTGTGCCATACTATAAAACCATCATTACATGAATAGTATTTAACAAACCCAGAAATCATGTTGATCTTGTCTATTCAAAAATATACAATAATTCCTCAAATAGGAAACAAAATAGAAATATAGCAACAAAGTTGGTTCTTCTAGCTATTCAACAATTAAGAAGTTGAGGGTTCAGCGCTTGAAGTAACATTGTCAATCTTTAGCCAACAACATCACATTGGGTTATGTAAATCGTGTAAGCAATGTTCCCCTATGACTACCACTTCATTAATTAACAATTCAAGAATACATACCAATATGATATACCTTTTCATTGATTGGGATACAAATCAACCTCATAAGAGCTATAAAATAGATAAAAAGGGGCAGGTGAAAGAAGGTAAAAATGGGTAATTTCATCGGCCAACATCTCCCCCCAACTAGATTAGTTGCATGTCCTCATGCAAACCGCTTCCTGCGTAGATCAAGATTAGATCCACTGTGACTAACATGGCACTGAGTGAGATCATATAATTTTTCCATATCAGTCCAAGGTAGTTGATATCCATTTGTGTGAACGATGTCCTTCCCCCAATCTTTGTCCACAACATAAGCTGACCCATATTGATCAGAAGGCAACTATATAATAGGAAATCGAAACCTTAAATGCAACCAACCAACTCCATAGTGTTGCATGCAAGCAATATATCATGGGATTCTCTCCAATGCTCTTGAAAAATTGGGTGCCTTGAAGGGTTCTTGTGCCCATACTGTTGATGATGAAAGTATTCAATGCTTTTGACAAGCATCCTTGGCCTCTTCTTTGAAAACATAGATATTCCTTGTGCATAGGTCAACACACCATCGTTGTGTCATAAGAATCTTGTCCGTTAGGCCTTCTAATTTGAGAAACTGATGATGTTTAGTGAAAATATCCCCAGATTGGTAATTATCCATCCTAACCATCAATGGACAATTTGCTTGAGTTGCCTCAAATGTATCAAGGGCCTTCTTCCATTTGACTTGATTTATCACAAAAGATGTAAAAGCCCTTAATTGGACATCTCCTAAAAATGGTACTAGGTTATACGATTGATTAGTTTCTAGGATATAATCATGCATGTATAGTTCACATAGAAAATTCTGGTTAATATGATTATTAGTTATCAAAATCCTTAAAAATTGCATGGGGTCTTATATTCTTTTTACTTAAATCTTGGTGAGTACTCTCCAAAAAAAATAAAAAATAAAAACCTAAAAAAAAAATAAAAAAAAAAAAATAAAAGAAATCTCATGAAGAAAAATGGCATAACAGTTAGTAGGGGGCCTTCATGCCATCATTTGTTGTGCTAAAGTAAACATCTCATCTTTATCAGTCATCAACAACTGAACCTGATCCTTTAACTCTTTGATTCTCTTTTGCAACTTTTCTCATTGCTATTGAGCTTTTTCGATTTGAGTTATATATTTGGCAACTGTCCTTGCCACATTCTCCTGAATTTGTCTTATTACTTTCTGATGAGACTCCATGGGAATTTCCCTGCATTGGAAACTAAAAGTAGTGGCCTTCCACTTCTAGATTTCTGATGCCAAAATAAATTCCCATGCTTCTTCAAGATGGTAGAGTGACTCAGTCTATGTAGATGACGAGACTACCTCCCTATCTTATGTCTGTATAGCCATTGAAATTGTCCCACTGGTTCTAGGGGTTGCGATCTTTTTGCCATGATTTATTTTTTGCTTTCCTTTTTCTTGTTTCGGCAACCGCGTCAACTATTTCCTTAGCTTTGTAATTTCCATATTTAGTTGAACATTCTTTTTTAACAGTAGCCAATTCCAACGCTGAATGGGAGCTTTCCTTCTCACGAGTTCCTTTATTGTTTTACCACATTCTCCTCCATCTGTCTCGAGGTTGGTATTGGTCCTTGTGGGGTAGTATCGACAAATTCTTCAACAAATTCCTATTTTATCACAATTTCCTCCATTTGTTATGATGTCGGTACTCATGGAGGAGTATTGGAAAACTCGTCAACTGGTTCTTGTTTTCTGGAATTTCCTCCGTCTGTCTCGAAGACAATACTGGTTCTTTTGGAGCAGTATCGATGCATTCTTCAATAGACTCAGGCACTACCCAATTTTCTTATGTTTGTTCAGGAGCCAGTACTAGTTCTTGTGGGGCAGTATTGACAACAACCTCTTTTTCCATTTGTTATGAAGCCGATATTGGTTCTTGTGGAGAAATATCACAACAACCTCTTCTTCTATTTTCTTTGAAGCTGATAATGGTTGTTGTGGAGCAGTATCAACCATGTCCTCTCTAAAGTCGAATTGGTTCTTGTGGAGTAGTATCGACAACAACCTCTTCTTCCATTTGTTCTTAAGCTGGCACTGTTTCTTGTGGAGCAGTATCAGCCACACCTTCTTCTCCCATTTTCTCTGAAGGTGACACTGGTTCTTATGGAGCAGTATTGACCACACCTTCTCCTGCAACAACTCCTAAAAACTTCAAATTGGGAATAAAGACTTCTTCTATTACCGTGTGGATAGGAGAACAAAATTTCCTTAGTCCTCTCGACAGGAAGGCCAGAAGTGGTGAGAGAGGGGGAGTAGCTTCAGTTCCATGCTACCAATGTCCTTCGTTTTGGTCTCCTAAGTTCCTTCCCCATTTCAAAAATCATCTTGTTGGTCCCTCATTTATTCTTCCCCTTTTTCCTCTACCTCCTCCAATATTTGTTCCATTTCTTCTTATTCAAGCAATTCCTCTTTTGGCCTTACAGGGATCATGGATGTAACTTATTCCTATGATAATTAAACCAACTTCTACCAAGTTACAGACATCTGTAGCAAGGCATGAATTACCAGTAATCTAACAAGTCCATGATTTGTAAGGACGACTAATGCTTGGTGTGAGCGATGCACAGGTCGGGCCATCAATGGTAAATTGTTCAGAAGGAAGAAATGGATATATATAATATGTATTTGATGAGATTGAATATATGTTAGGAGCTTAAAATGCTATTTAAAAACAATAGAAATCTGACCTTCATAGGTGATATATTAGATTAAGAAGTATGTGAATTCTAACCAGGATTGTGGGAGCGATTTTCGATCATATCCCTTTCCTTTTTGCACCATGTTCTCCCCTGCATGTAGGAACACGTATGGAAACTTTGGCAGGGCTTCTCTTCTAATAAACCACTTATGTCTGTCCTGTGATAATCCATTGACCACTGCAATGACTTCCCCGATTACTTGGAATTCCAATCTATGGACCCTGGAGCGATTTCCTTCCAGGTTTAATGAAAATTCTACTGCCATTCCTTCATTGAACCCCTGTAGCCGCTCAAAGTAAGTATGCCAACCCACATTTTCGAAAATTTTCCATAATTCAAATCAGCGCCGTACCTGTTCTATATTCTCAGGTTCATGTTTGATAGTTGGGTCACCCATGATGTTGTGGTAGCATTTAGAGTAACAACCGACCGTCGAGGGAACAATTAGCCAAGAAATGACACGGTAATAGAAATGGTGATAAGGAAAATGAATCTGGGAGAGGGTTATGATAAAATCAATGGTAATTGTGGTAATAATTTTGATATATTGGAAATGGTTGCTTTTTAATGTAAACATGCATATTTGTACATGGTGTAATTTCCAATGGGTGTTGATAAGTGTGAAGGATATGGATGAGATATGGTACGAGTGGGTAATAATGCCATATTAATGATGATTGGATATTTTAAATAGTTTTTAATAAGGTACAATAATAATGATAAATGGTATCGTTATTATTAAATACAATAATCTCCCCCCAACTAAGGTATGGTCATCCTCAACACTAATGGGTCATGTCAATTAAATTCATGGAGTCATGCAGGGACGTACTTGATGACTTACCTTAGGGGAGTATCTACATCACTAGAATATCAACATTAGTGGAGTATCAACATTGGTAGATTATCAACACCAGTGGAGTATCAACATCAGTAGAGTATCAACACTAGTGGAGTATCAACATCGGTAGAGTATCAACATCAGTGGAGTATCAGCATCGACAGAGTATCAACACTAGTGTAGTATTAGCATCGACATATGTTGAAATGGAGACAATTAAGATGCTAAAATAGGAGTAGTAGTAGGAAAAAAACTGCAACTGGAGTAGAAACAAGGGAAGGGAAAAAGAACACGACAACTTTAGTAGTAGCAAAGGAAGGGGAAAAAGAGAAATGCAAAAGGGAAAAAGAGAACTACAACTGGAGTAGCAACAAAACTTTATATATATCTATATCTATATATTTTATATATATTATTATATATTATATATATATATATTATATATATAATAATATATTATATATATATATATATATATATATATATTTATTTATATATATTATATATTTATATATATATATATATATTTATTTATTATATATATATTATATATATATTATATTATATATATATATATATAGTTTTCTTCTAATTCAATATGAGGTGGAGAGGAAGAGTATTTTGCACAAATGACTTCAAAATCAAAATCATCAGAAAATTCTCTAATAAAGGAGTCCCTAGAGATCGGATGGTGATATAACCTGAGGTGATGTTTGTTTGCAAGTAAAGGAGTATGTGCATCATCTATTGTTATGAGTTTAACTGTTCCATTGTTAAATAATGTGTCGACCTCATATGGACCCATCCATCTTGAGCAAATCTTTTCTTTGAAATCCTTGAAGTGAGAATCATAGACACCTTTTTGAAACACCTTTTTCTTAATAAATTTATCATTCCAATTAGTTCGTTGCTGCTGGATGGTGGCAGTGTTCTGTAAAACTACCAAACAAATTTCATCTAACTGGTTGAGCTGATCCCGTTAGTGTTTCTGGGCTGCAGTAAGATCCATGCCTACTTCCAGAGCTGTCTTGAGTGTTTTGACCTTGCATTCAACCAGAAACAGAGGGGATTTCCCATACACAAGTTCATATGGTGAAAATCCTGTTGTATTCCACCACGTAGTTTTATATGACCAAAGTGCTTGCGGGATATTTTCAGCCCAATTTCGTCGATGGTTAGCCACAGTCTTTGTAAGAATATTTTCAAATACTTTATTTTTTCTCTCTACCTGACCATTCACCTGAGGGTGATATGGGGGTGTAACCTGGGGATTGATTCGACATTTCTCCATAAGTGCTGTTATTGAATGCGATGTAGATTGTGCCCATCCATCTGAAACTATTTCCTGGGAGCTCCATATCAAGCAAATATTTCTTCAAATAGGAAATATGATACTATCTGTTCAGTGGATTTTGAAATGGATTTGGCTTCCACCAATTTCATTACATAGTCTCTATAGACAAGGTTATGGATTTTATGATGAGACATAGGATTAAATGGTCCAACAAAATAATTAGCCCGTTTCTCAAAGGGCTCAAAGATTAGTTGACTCTTTAGTGGAATTTCATCTAATTGAACAAGTTGGTCCATTCATTGATAACTGTCACACCCCCAAACATATTTTATAGCATCCCAGACTATGGAGGGCCAATAGTATCCCATTTGCAGCACCTTGTGACCAGTCTGTTTATCAACAAAGTGTCCTCTGCAAGGTTCATCATGAGAAACTTTCAGAACACCATAGATCTTGTCTTTGCCTACAAAACACCGGATTTACTGATCTGGTCTGATGTAGAAGAGGTACCCTTCTATCCACGTATAACAGGCACTCTGTTGGATAATTCTCCGTTGTTCCCTGTATGACAAATGATGAGGTATCTTACCCACAACATGATAGTTAACAACCTCTGCATACACGGGGGTGTGAGTAGAAATTGAAAAAATATGTTCATCAGGGAAACTATCTTCTACTGGCATATCTTCATTATTAATCTTCAGTCTAGACAGGAAATTTGCTACACAATTATCTTTTCTTGGTTTATCTACAATAGTGATATCAAATTCTTGTAGCAACAATAACCATCTTGTGATTTGTCCCAGAGTTATAGGTTTTTTCATTAGATACCTAATGGATGAATGATATATATGCACAAAGGTGGGGTACCCTATAATATAATGCCGAAATTTGTTAACAACGTAAATGACAGCCAAAAACTGCTTCTCAATCATCGTATAATTAAGTTCAACAGGAGTTAATCTTGCTGATGTAGTAAATTTCATACATCTTCTTATCTTCATGTTGTCCCAAAATTACCCCAACTTTTGTATGGGAAGCATCCGTAGAGATATGGAATGGATGTTTCCAATCAGGGCCATGCAATATTGGAGCCTCACAGACTAATTTTTTGATCCCTGAAAAATCCAATTCAAAAGCATCAGTCCACACAAATTCTGCATCTTTAGACAATAGTTGGAAAAGTGGAAATGTTATTTTAGAAAAAAATTCTATGAAGCATCAATAATACCCATCACAACCAATTAAGATTCGAATCGATTTATGTGTCTTCGAAGTAGGAAAATTTAAGATTACCTTGACCTTAGCGGGATCATCCCGTATTTCTACAGCTAAAAGTAAATTCCCTAGGACAATCCCTTCTTCAATCATCATATGACATTTCACAGTGCTAAGAGAAATGTGAGTATATTTACATAATTTAAGTATTTTCTCTAAATTTTCAAACCATATTCAAAAGAATCACCATACGGGGTAAATTCATCCATGTAAATTTTACCACTGTCATTAATCAAATCAAAAAAGATTCCCAATATTTCCTGTTGGAAAAAAGCAGGTGCATTACAGATCAAAACGATGGGAACCAATATGCATAAGTTCCACAAGGGAAAGTAAAAGTGGTCTTATATTGATCTTCATGAGTTATATGGATTTGGTTATGTCCACTAAACCCGTCCAGGAAAGAAAATAACTTATTTCCGGCTAGTGTATCGAGAACCTGATCAATGAAAGGTAAAGGAAAATGACCTTTCTGGGTAATTTTATTTATCTCCCTATAGTTGACACAGATCCTCCACTTGCTATTTTTATTTAGGACTATGACTAATGGGGATACCCACAGACTTTAAAAGATCAGATAAATAAACCCAACATCTAATAGCTTCTGCAATTCTTCCTTAATAATGTTTTTCAAAGAAGGGTTCATTCTTATTTGTGGTTGGCGAACATGGGGACATTCCTGTATTATATATATGTGATGGGTACATAAATCGGGGTGGATCCCCTTCATATTCATGTATTCCCAAGCAAAGCCCTCCTCATTCCAAATATATTTTTAATAATCGTTTAGTTTGGGAAGGTGATAGGTTGGGATTGATGTTTAGTGTTTTCCATGGATCAATCTCTACTAGAATACTGTTATGGGATGCTGTGACAGGGACGTTTTCAGTTTTAGTTTTTGGTTGAATAGATTCATGGGTAGTAAAACTCATAATAGACTCTAATAGTCATTGGTTCAGGCAAGAAATAGATTCAAGATCACTAATAAATGTACTAATAGCGTTGTTTCCCGTTTCTACTTTGAAACAAAAAGCTTCCCCAATAGTGAGAATTCATCTAACATTTTCATTTCCAGGTTCAGACTCATCCCATATGGAAGGCTTTTGTGCTAGGGTAAACCCAGGTTTAATCGATGACCTTGGTTTTGCAGGAGGGTAAAGAACAAGGTTCTTCGTAATCTCTCCATTTGATATTACCATGTTCCTATATCAACACCCAATGTAGGCATCAACTGTAGCAAGCCATGGCCTTCCTAAGATCAGGGGGTGCCCCCTACTAGTGATTGAGTGTGAAATACTAAGAGACCTACATGGTATTACCAAGAATCCATGGAAATGATTACATCTTCCAATTTCCCCACAAGTCTCATAGTAGATCAATCTACAAGTTCTAGAACCGTTGGGGTTGGTTTAAGGTCAAGTAAGCCTAGAGTAAGTAAAGTTATTGATGTTATAACATTAATTACATCCCCAAGGTCTACCAGAAGATTTGAAATATCAACCCCATTGATTTGTATTGTGAGGATGGGGTTGCTTGGGTCACCATATTTGATGGGTATAGTTTTTCCCAACATTATGTCCGAAAAATTCCCCATGACATGAATAGTAGGTGGGTATTTTGACTTCCTACCAGGCTTCTTTGAGCACAATTCCCTAATTGTTTTGGCATAAATCGACATGTCTTTCATGGCCTGAAGCAATGGAATTTTATACTGTAATTCTCCCAAGAGATTAAATTCAGGTTGAGGGATCTATTTGCTTAGGGACAAACTCTCAGGATAAGATGGGCTTGGATGACCTCCTCAAGTGACAATTGTTTTGGTACGGACTATTGTTCCACAACAATTTGTGTTGGATTACCCCCAACTTCTCCAGAGAGGTGTTTAAGTTATGGTTCTGAAAATGAGACTTCGTCCTCAGTTTGTTCAATAATGATTGGTGAAGTCTTTATATTCACGACTCGTCTGGATCAAAGATTCAATTCATTTCATTCCAAAGTGGTAATACCATATGAAGGAAGGTTGAGTGTCTCAACTTGTTGGGCTCCCTTATTATTCAGGTTGGGGTTGGGTTGAACAAGCAACTGAGGATGAAGAGGAGGATTAATGGTGGAGGCATTTGGTGGGAGCTGTAATTGTTGTTGTGTCATAGGCCAAGGAATTTTATTTGTAGGAAGAAGGAGTCCACACCAGTTCTGAGACCAAGAAGGGACTGGACCAACTTAGGGTGACCATGATTGCCAGGGTGTAGGATACTGGTAATACTGTGGCCATGAAGATGGAAATGGTGTAGGTTGAGAGCCAAAATTCCAATGATTTAAATATTGAGAAGGGTCTTGATTCATACCTTGATTCATATTCTATGGTCATGGTTGCCATGCTTTGGTCCCATAAAATAGCTTTGGTCTTGTTAGCGTTGAAATTTACCTTAGGCTGAAATAAGGTAAAACTCAAGGCTACATCAAACCACGCTCAACCTCGTAGCTAGCCCTACAAGGACAGGAGAGGGCTCTCTCCGGGTCAATCTCAGCAAAGATAATCGATGAGGCTCGAGATGACTAAAACAAAAGCTAATTTTAGGCTAGATATGCAGTACAAAGGTTTGATTTGAGTTGTTAGGAGTTTTTGTGTTGAAACAAGGAAAGGCAAATTTTGGTATGGGGATGAGACACAGTTTTTGCAGAGGTCTGATTGGGGCAAGGAAGGCGATTGTCTTGATGTTTTAAAAGTGAAAGAGATGGATAGATCAGACTGGTGAGGAGCTAAGGAGAGAAAGAAGCTATCAAGGATTCTCCTTAAACAGATGAAAACATGGAAAATCAAACAAACTTAAAGGCAGAGCATAACCGTCGATGGATTCTACCTTAACACTTCATTTGTTCAATTGTAGAAGATGAAAGTAAGGAAAACGATACACATAACAACTTACAATTATTGTGAGAAGCGCACCATCAAAACATAAAGCCACATGGATCCCAAATAGTGCTGCAAAACCCTGGTCTTTCCTTAGCCAAAAATGTAGAGAAAATATGTACAATAGTATGCCAAAGCAATCCCAAGTGTCCA
>APFE031487799.1:207616-230631 GCA_000404065.3 Pinus taeda | reverse complement strand
CATCGCAAGTTAAGGGAAGCCATTGAAATTGAGCGTAGACCCATCAATCTCAACAGAGATGATGGGTGGAAGGTAAGTAGAAGTTGGATCCCTGCCCTGTCGTCTTAGGGTTTCTTCCTCCCCCCCACCCCTCTGGTCATCCTAGGTGCTTTCTTTGTGGGTGTTTAGTTTATTCGTTTTGAGTATATATATTGTTGGCATCGTTGTGTTCTTCTCTATTTTTTGGATTCCTCAAGTTTCGGTTTAGGTCTATTATCGTTTTAGGTATCAATCTAAATTATTTTTATGTAGACTTTATCACTGATAAAGGTCCTTCTCCGGTTTTAGTAATTTATTTTTTTATTCCTTAGGTTAGTATGATTCGTATATCTAAATTATGATGTATTATTAGATCTAGTCTTATTTCTATTTTATTTGAAAATAAGTGGCATAATGATAGCTTATATAGTTAGATAGTATATCTTGAATCAAATTAAATTTTAATAATTTTTAAATAAAACATATATAATAATAGCTTAAGTAGAATATAGAATTTCTTATATAACTTAAATTATTCATTCTAAAGAAGTATTTCAAGCAATAATAATTTATAAGTAACTTTTAAATAACCATTAATATTATGTTATTTAAACAAATAAATCTTTTTTTGATAATATTCATTTTTATTCCTAAATTCTCTTATCTCTAGAAATATAATAATATTATCTAAGTATTATAAATAATAATAGGATTAGATTTATTAATATATACAACTTAAATTATTAATTCATAAATATTAATTAAATAGTAAAATTTTTTAAATAACCATTAATTTATTTAAACAAATAAATAATATCCGCTCCTGTAATTAAAATATTATATTATTAACTTAAAAATAATAATTAGATTAAATTTATTAATATAATTATAGCCTAGGTCCTAGAGTCAAATATAGCTGTTATGTAGCCGTTGGAGTCTCTGCTCAGTCTATTTAACTTGCTAGGCCAGATCTGTTTCTTCAACTTGTCCTGACGATGAACCACACTGGTTGGTTCGAAACGCGTCGACAATGATCTTTTTATGTGATTTACGCAGAAGCTCTTTTTACAAATATAATGGATCACAGAAGCCTCAATTCTACGAATATTGGTTTAGTTATAATCTACATATGAAGGGACACACAGGAATTTAAGTTAAATTCACCTTCTATTTGATCTTGAACTAAAACTGAATTTCATTCTCTATTTCTTATTTGAAGTTATTTATACATTTCTGGTTTGAAGCAATGGTGATTGTGATGTAGTAGGATTGTGAAGAAGGACAATCTAGACCTCCTTAGTTAGGGGCCTCTTCTTTTACATATTATGCATCATAAACCATTGTTAATTAGTGCTCTTAGATTTATCTTCATGAAAGTAGTATTGTAAGGAAGGACAACCTAGTTCTCCTAAGTTAGGAGCCTCTTCCCTCATATATTACATAAATGAATTAGAAATTGTTAAAATAGGTTTATATTTGTAATATGTACTTCTTTAAATCTTCAAATGTTATCTTCTAAACTTGATTATATCTGATGTCCATATACTGTGGATTTGCCTCCAAGTTTTACAAACCCGGATTGATAATTAAATACTTGTGTTAATTTATGATAATAAATTAGCCCAACAAACTTTATTCAAAAAAATGCTAATAGATGTAAATTGTTCATAGAATTTTATAATTTCCATTAAAATGGAATATTAAGTTACTCAAGATGAATTATATGAGTAAATAGAATATTACAAATCTAATTGAAAAATAAAAGAGATCAAAAACCTATGTTAATGACCAAATAATCATAATAGTCCATTAAAAAAGTTATTATCATTTTACATCCACCACATCGTACCCTAATTTCATAAAGTGACTCCATTGAAAAGTAGGTATTTTTTATAAAATTTGTTACAACTTTAAAAGAAATGATGTTGATGCTAGTATTGAAGAATACATGAATTATTAAATGTGTCATTATCACTTTAATTGAAAAATATAATTAATTTATGAACTCGTGGATGATGTTACCATATATGGAGAATCACTTATACTAAAGTGATATCAAGTGTTCCAAAGGGGGATTATAAAAAAAATAATTTTAGATTGAGTTTCATATGAAGAGAAGGTATAAAGAGAACACGGAGGGTTTATTTTTGTCCAAATTTGGTGCAGGGTTACCTCTGTAAATACCCATAGTATGCATGAAACATATAAAACTAATTTTCCAGGTGTATAACTCCCTAAGGAGTGAAATCTTCAATCCCCAAATGGTTAAGCCCTTTATAACAGTTCCTTGTTATCGAAACTCAATCACCTTGCTGAATCCTCTGTCGGGACTTAAACCCACATCGCAACCCAAAATTCACATATATAATACCCTTTCCCCATTAAAACGTTGGTTCATATGTATAAACCACACAAACCACGTATTGACGCTTAATTCCTTTTTAACCCAACTACAAAGGAAATCTCGCAAAACATTGTTTCCACCTTTTGGTACGACATTCGCACAAGACTCAAGGTTGTACCTCATTGATGATCACAATCGGCCCTATCACGGGTATTTAACACAAATATATATAACACAACATTACTCTGATTTTGATCTCTGCATTTACACCGAATTACAAAGAAATCCACATAGCCGGAACTAAATTATTATTCACCCGCATATATAAAAAAGCCAGGTCCACCTTAAGCCACTCCACTCCGCCGATACACTGAACTCCCAATCACCCAATCATCGATTGCATTATTGCTATCGGCGTATTACATATGCATTGGCCGATCGCTACCGCTCGAACTTGCCGATAACATGATTTGCAATTAGATTTGGATCGTCGATATAAATCTTGATCCGATGGTCCATGTTTAATCGTAGGATCCTGATCACTCCATTCCAAAGGTTCGCGTCAATGTATTCAAAAGGCTTATGCCGCCACGAATTGATCCTAGTCATTGATCTAAATGATCCAACGACTACTGAGTGTCACCACTTCACTTCTTGTTCTTTTTGTTACTTGGATTTCATGTTGTTTTCAGCGTTGTTTCTATGGGTTCCACTTGGTCACTTTGGGTTTTTCAATTACGCACTATCCCTTCTAAGCTTTGGTTTGATCACTCTAATGGATTTAACAATTCATGAGGATCCTCCTCGTCATGTTCTTCTCTGTGTATTTGTTGAATTCTGCTTTTCTATGTTCACGCACTCCACCTGCATAAATATGTATATATACAATCCTCTGATGCATTCAACAGTCATTCGACACTCAATCATACATTATACAATCCTATTCAATTACTGTAGATATAAATACAAATGAATAATTACATAATGGAATCCCCATTCGTCAGGCCTGATTCCTCTTTATAGTGGCCTTTTGTCTACAAATCTTCTCATAGTCTGAAACCACTCCAATTATCTAACCTCTCTCAAAGCATCTACCTATCTAACTTATCCAACCCTTGAATTATACTAGAATATCACAATTTAAATAAAAACTGGATTCATGAACCATTACTAGCTCAAAACCAAAAATCTCTCACCTTCTCCTAAAAAGTCTCTTCAGTTCCACTCTTTTCTAAACAACCACTAAATCAAGCTTTCAGTTTCCTCATTTTCTATTTAAACCAATTAAATATAACAATTTGGCCTAATCTCCACTCAAGGAGAATCAATCAGCCACTATGCCCCTTTTCTCATATTTTACAATAAATAAACACTCACATATTTAAAAAAAATTAATTAAACTCTTGCCTTCCAACCCCTTGCTAGTCACAACATGTGATCATGCTATCACATTGCTGACTAGGGTTGAATGCTCCTACATTAGACTCCCAAAGTTGAAAGTTTCCATGGACTCCTGTTCATGAGTCTTTCTACTTCCTTTGTTGTAAACTTCATCAGAATTTGGTAGCCAACGGGTTACCTCATCCTTTTCATCTACAAGTGTATTTTAAACCTCCTTTGTTTCTCGTGGTTGCCAAAATTTGTGTTGTGGATGTCTTTTTGCTTTGCATTCATAAGCATCTCCTTTGAAAAATGTTTTGATTCTGATACCCTGTATAAACTGTTGGAAATAATACTGAGAGGGGGAGAGGGTGAATCAGTATTATCACATCAATATAAGTTTTTCATTTTCATACTCAGATTCATATACACTACTTCAGTTAAGGAAAATTGCGTGTATACACAACTGTGTGTAATGCAACAAGCGTATATCCAGTAAACTTATGACTCAATTAGTTGATCCTTTAATGAGTGCATCAGAACATTATTAACCATATGAACAATAAACAGGAGCAGTAAAACAAAACAGATCATCACACATAAGCAACACACATGAACACCATGATATAAGGTGGAAACCCAATGTGGGTGAAAACCACCTACTGCAATTTCTCTTTATCTTCTTTTAATAAGAAACTTCTTTTACAATGCACTGGTGTAGTCTTATACCAGTATGTAGGCTTCTACCTACAAAAGGCTACAACCTTCTCTCGTTCTCCAGACTCTCTTGGAAGGGAGCTACAACCCCCTTAGTTCTTGTACTAGTTGATGTACTAGTACGTAGGTGTTGGCTTACAGAAGGCTACAACCTTCTCTTTTCTTCCAGGGACCACGTTTCATAAATTTTCAGACTAGATCCATAGACACAAAGTAATCACCACTACAATACAATCATCAACTGTACATGCATCATCAATCTGAATCAACCATACTGAATCACTGAAATCCTGTCATCAAAACACAGACTAGAGACCAGAACTCTACAATAACCACTTAGAACCAACAACAACTTGAAACATCAAATCTCACACTATATACGCTACTTGACTGTGTCAAACCTGCGTGTATACGCCCTTTCACCAGAGAGAACCCATGTGCAGATCTAAAGATAATTACTTATACCTTCGCTACAATTTCTAAATTTATCAACCACATATGAGCCTCCTTGATTTAGATTGAGCCAAGCATCACAAACCCATAACCAGTATACTAGATCTCACATTTCATCAAATATTCAACACACACTTGCATCCCTTCGGCCTAATGATCTTTTCCTTATGTAGGTTTAGACTTCTCTCAATACCATGGTCCAAAACCATGTAGAACTAATACCTGGGACCCAATACCTAGGTTCAACATTTCAAACGCAATACCACAGACCAATACCCAAATACCATTGACCGAATATCACGGACCAAACCTTAGTTTTACAACATGTACGTGTCTTTCCTCCTGTGAACCTGCGTGTGTACGTATATGTGCCTTTTGTTCCGATAACCCGCGTGTGTACGCGCTTTCATCAAGATTGACCTGCGTATACCTCTCTCTTGACTTGTTGTATTATGATCTGTCATCTTATTGAGTTGCCACCAAGGACAACACCTGTATCATACTTCTGAGTGAGTTGCCATCAAGGACAACACCTGCATCATAATGCCAAAAATCTCCTCCTTTGGACTTGATGGCAACCACCACACCAAGTCACTCTCCCCCTTTGATATCAAGGGCAAAGGGCATACCAAGTTATTCTCTTGCTTGGTATATCTTTTGTTGTCCATACTCCCCCTGAGTACATGCTGAAGTTTCTGATTGAGCTCCCCCCTTGTACATGCCAAGATGTATCAATCCATCCATGCTCCCCCTGAGCACATGAAAGATCTTTAAAACAAAGACTAGCAATCTATTAAAAACCATGATAGTCATTAGCCACTATCATACACCATATATGATCTGCTCCATGAGCATCAACATCCAGTCTTGTAACCTGCAATACCATTCTATTGATCAACCAGCAAGATGTATAAGCATCATTACCAAAAGCTTCTAACCATAATGCCAAAAATGCATTATTTGAAGTATATGCTCCCCTTGAGCCTGTGCCAACCATCATATACCATGACCAAACCATTTCCCGAGTCTGTTTTGCTACGGTTTTCTTCTGAGCTCCATATACGCGACTCTGCAGCCTCTAGATCGTGTATATACAAAAATTATCTTCATTATATCAGTGTATGCAAGATGTAATACTGAAGGTCTACACTTTCAGTTTCCCATGTGTCTGTTACATCAGCTAACTAAGTTATGTCACACCTTTCTGTCTCTAATTTTGTCTTCTTCAATACCTGGAATTGTGATGATGTATAATACTCTTGCTTTGGAGTTTCAATTTTGCTCCTGCATTCCCTTACTTTATGTCCAAACTTGTTACATGCATAACATCTTATGTGTTTCATGTTCCTTCTATTGCAATCAATTGCTTTGTGGCCAACCATAGTGCAAGCAAAACAATATCCTTTGAAGTACCTGGAATGTGATGATCTTATGTGACGGTCTTGAACTATTCTACTTCTGCATCTGGCTGCAACATGTCCAAGATTATGACATACATAACATTCAACATTATTCATCAGAGGGAATAATCGTCTATCACTTCCATAGTTAGGAGTAAAGGATTTTCTTTGAGGAATTTATTTCCTTGGCTGTTGATAAGGATGCCCTCTCATTTCCTTGTTGAGCCTTTTAGAATTCTCATTAGAGTTCCTTGCCTCACCTTGTGAGCTAGATTCACCTTCAACAGATTCATAAAAGCCAAGACCAGTTTTGATAGTAGGGGATATTTGACTACCAAGAATGTCATCCAAAATCTTAGTACTGTCTTGAAATTTTAACAGTTCATCCTTTTCTTCTAATTTACTTTTTAATATATTTACCTCAACCTGATGTTGTTCTTCCTATTCCATATATTGCTTCCTTATGTTTTCTTCATCTTTTCTTCCTTCTTCCACTTGTTGCCTTAATTCGATCACTTCATGCTCTTGTTCTTCAAGAGCTTCTCTATTCTGCTTCTTTGAGTTTTTAAGATCTTCTTTTAGAGAGAGGATATTTGATTCAATTCTCTCAATTGTTATGCTCTGATCTTTTACTACATCCTGCAATCGCTCCCTTACTCTGGTTACTGACTCCAATTGTTCCTTTAATCTGGTAACTTCTTTTGTTTCTACGTCCTTATTGTCATATGCATGAGAAGTCTAATTTCTTCATCATTATTGGATGAGTCAATACTTTTAACATGGGTATAATAACTTCTATTACCTTCTTCAGACATCTTTCCTTTGTTATGAGGGCATCTAGCAGTGTAGTGACCAACTCTACCACATGAAAAGCATTTGAAAGACGGCTTACCTTTGAACCTTCCGGATCCCCGTTCAAGATTCTTGAAAAAATTTACCTCATCTTCTCCTTCGGAAATGTATCTTGATTCATTTGCTAACACTTTGAATGCAGCTTCTCTTGCATTTGATGGTCCTACTTTTCTCATCTCAAAAGCAATTAAGATTCCGTGAAGCTGCGACATAGTGATTTTTTGCAGATCCTCCTTTTCTTCTATGGCAGAAACTTTGGAATCAAATTTAGTAGACAAGGATCTTAAAACCTTTTCAACTAAGACAACTTCCTTAAATTCTTCACCCAGATTCCTCATATAATGGACAATCTCATCTATGTGCAGAATGTAATTAGCTATGCTTTCATTACTATACATTTTAAGATTTTCATACCGTATTCTGAGAGTTTGAAGCTTTGATCATTTTCCCTGTTCATCTCCTTCGTAGCTTAGAATGATTTTGTCCCATATTTCTTTGGCTGATTTGAAATGCATGACCCTCATAAATTTTGATTGTGACAAACTTCCCAATAAGATAGTAACAACTTTGGCATTGAGTTCATATTGCTTTCTCTCTGCTGTATCTGTAGGAATTGCTGATGGATATGTGTATCCTCCTTCCACGATTGCCCAAACATCCATTCCAAGTAAGTGTAGATATGTTGTGGTTCTTATCTTCCAGTGGATAAATTTTCTCCCATCAAAGACTGGTGGCCTGATGGATGCCTCTCTTTCTTGATTACTCATTTTGATGGATCTTTCCTTCAAGCGATCAAGCTTCTTCTAAAGGACCTTCTTTGATACCAATTGTTGGAAATAATACTGAGAGTGGGGGGGGGGGGGGGGGTGAATCAGTATTATCACATCAATATAACTTTTTCATTTTCATACTCAAATTCATATACACTACTTCAATTAAGGAAAACTGCATGTATACGCAACTGTGTGTAATGCAACAAGTGTATATCCAATAAACTTATGATTCAGTTAGTTGATCCTTTAATGAGTGCATCAGAACATTATTAACCATATGAACAGTAAACAGGAGTAGTAAAACAAAACAGATCATCACACATAAGCAACACACATGAACACCATGATATAAGGTGGAAACCCAATGTGGGTGAAAACCACCTGCTGTAATTCGTCTCTATCTTCTTTTAATGGGAAACTTCTTTTACAATGAACTAGTGTAGTCTTATATCGGTACGTAGACTTCTACCTGCAGAAGGCTACAACCTTCTCTCGTTCTCCAGACTCTCCTGGAAGGGAGCTACAACCCCCTTAGCTCTTGTACTAGCTAATGTACTAGTACGTAGGTGCTGGCCTACGAAAGGCTACAACCTTCTCTTTTCTTCCAGGGACCATGTTTCATAAATTTTAAGATTGATCCATAGACACAAAGCAATCACCACTACAATACAATCATCAACTATACTTGCATCATCAATCTGAATCACCCAATACTGAATCACTGAAATCTTGTCATCAAAACACAGTTACCAGAACACAGACTAGAGACCAGAACTCTACGATAACCACTTAGAACCAACAACAACCTGAAGCATCAAATCTCACATTGTATACGCTACTTGACTGTGTCAAACCTACGTGTATATGCCCTTTCACCAGAGAGAACCCATGTATAGATCTAAAGATAATTACTTATACCTTCGCTGCAATTTCCAACTTTATCAACCGCATAAGAGCCTCCTTGATTCATATCAAGCCAAGCATCACAAACCCATAACCAGTATACTATATCTCACACTTCATCAAATATTCAACACACACTTGCATCCCTTCGGCCTAATGATCTTCTCCTTATATAGGTTTAGGCTTCTCTCAATACCATGGTCCAAAACCATGTAGAACCAATACCTGGGTTCAACATTTTGGATGCAATACCACAGACCAATACCAAAATACCATGGACCAAATACCACGAACCAAACCTTAGTTTTCCAACATGTAAGCGGATTTCCTCCTATGAACCTGCGTGTGTACGTATACACGCCTTCTGTTCTGATAACCCACGTGTATACACGCTTTCATCAAGATTAACTTGCGTATACCTCTCTATTGACTTGTTGTATTATGATCTGTCATTTGATTGAGTTTCCACCAAGGAAAACACCTGTATCATACTTCTGAGTGAGTTTCCATCAAGGACAACACCTGTATCATGATGCCAACATAAACACCTCCTCAAACAACATAAATCTACGCTTCTCTATCCACTGTTGTCCTATCATTATACCAATAGAATTGATCTCCACCTTCATGTATTTTCTCCTTTCTTGTACCTGACCATTCCTTTTAACTTCAGACTCGATCCTCAACATCTCCTTCTGTCTATAGACCAATTTCTTTATGTTGTCCTATATATCCTTCCATCCCCCCTTGATTCACTGACTTTGACAATTCCTTATACTCATTATCTTTGCAATTTTCATCATCCATCTATCAAATAGCTTAAGTAGAGTCCTCCCAATCTCAAAAGAAGATTGCACATTGTTTAATACAAGAACATATAGCTTTTCATCTATATATTGTCCTTTGGCTGCAAATATGTTAATTATTGAACTTTGGTGAATTTTCTCCATTTTCTTATCAACCTTAGTTGAACTATTCACCGCATATGGATAATCACCTATACTAAAGTGAAATCAAGTGTTCGAGAAGAGAATTATAAAAAAATTAATTTTAGATTAAGCTTCATATGAAGAGAAGGTATAAAGAGAACACGAAGGGTTTATTTTTGTCCAAATTTTTCTTTACAATTTTATGAATGATGGCCTCCCGCCAAAGCTATGGATCGCTGTTTGATATGACCCGTGTCCTGGGCAATTCAATGATCGATTAAATGTTTTGTACATTGTCTCGGTAGAAGGGTTAGGGTTTGGAAACTTGTTTCACCGGGCGCTCACCTGTACTTGTCAGTTAACCTCACTCAAAAGCACCCGTTGACATCCCTCTGTTAATCATTTTCACTTCGCTCTCTCTTCGGACACTCTGCCGAGAGCTTGCTCCACTCTGTGGAAGCTCTGTTCGCCTGGCCGTTCTGGTTCTTCGAGGTCTGTAATGTGGGTTCTCTCGACCCTCCCCTGCTCTTGGAGATGGAAACTCACTGATTTGGGGACGTCGTTCTGCTCTACAGGGTTTGTAGTTTATTTGCTGATTGATTTTCTCAGTATTTAACTGTTGAACTTGCTTCCTATTCGATTTATTGACAGGGTTTTTCCGTGACAGGGTTTAGTCCAACTGTTCGGCGCTCCAGGTTCATTGTCGAGGTAAACATTCGCTCTTTGATTTAACTCCCTTATCTCTCCTTTACCTGCTCTAACACATTTGCTCCATGTCTGTCAGGTTTTCAGGTTTTGTCTACTATTCGCTCGGCCTCCTCTGTTCAGGTAAACGCTTCTCTGGCACCGTTATTTCTTCTTCTGTTCCTTGAGGGTTTGATGGATTAGGACCTTACTAATCTGGGTTGGTTTTGGTTGCAGGCGTTTCGAACCGGTTGGTTCTTGGTTGTGCTCCGTACACCTATGGCCTTCACTTCGAACCCTACAGTGCTTCGTTCCGGGTAGGGTCTTAACTCGTCAGGCCTCTGTTCATAGAGTTTTTGTCATAGTCTTTTCTGTGGTTAGCAATCGCTTGAGCGATGCTTTTGTCTGTTTATCGATGACTTAGCTCACTATGTCTCTGGCAATTTCAATGAGAAACGGGTTCTGTTATTCTGATATGTTTTCTGGGTTTGTCCGAAACCCTGCCCTGTAGATGAATATTTTGGGTTTTTGAAACCCTTGTCTGTAATATGGTCTCTTACTGCTCTTTTCCTGTTGGCACCTGTTTGCCTGTAACTTCTCGTCCGTCAATAGGTTGTTTGGGTTGTTGAAACCCTCGGGTAACCGCAACTTCGGTTGTCAATACTATGGACTGTTCTCACTACAGGGCTTTGGTGATTTCTCGGCTTATGATGTAATGTGCAAACTTTAATTTATAATGACGAATTGACTGTGAATATTATTTGTGTAAATTTTTCTCTGTTCTCAAGAATGTGTTTCTTGGGTCTCGAAAGGACCGTGAATTCAAATATGTAGTTATTCAATTCAACTTTGCAATGTAATACTGTTTTCTTTTCGACTTTCTTTAAAATACTATTCTGCTCATATCATGATGAAGTTATTAGGGTTACCTGGTTTTTATCTCTGTTCAGTTTGCTTGGTCTCTTTTCTCTGGACGCACGCTATTATGTGCTATCTGGTCATTTGTTGTTATCTCTCTCTTTCAGTCGTGTTCTAGACTTCTTCTTCTCGCTCTGGAAGATTGTGTCTGCACCCATTCTTTATCCTTCTCGCTTGTCGTCCTGTACTGTTACTCTTATGCCAGTTTGTTACATATATTCAGCTATATTACATACATGAAATTTTTCATTACAGTGATGATAAATAGATGCTCTTTATTTAAAAAGAAAATGACTGTATTTTTTCTTTTTGTTCTCTGTTCTTCGGGGAGAGGAATCCCGTACAATGATTTTTCCTCCTTTAACATTTCTGAGACAATACAATTTAATTCAGTAGGAACTACCCTAACAGTTTACTATAACTAATTTCCAGTTTCTGAAATGCATTAACCAACACAACTATAAAGAGCTAATTAACTAAACAAAAGAACTAATTAACTGCTAGTTTATCTCGTTGTCCATAATTCCTACTTGCAACAGAAATAACCTGTGACTGCCAATCGATTTACTCCTAATGTCTTATGATAAAATAAACTAATTAAAATTAACGTAAAATGACTTGACAAGCCTATGCCTATTTAGCCATGAATTCATGATTTCATCTTTGTGAGACTGTCAGCCGACTTCCATCTCCTCAGAGCTGGATGCTCCTGCATCAGGCTCCCGGGGTGGAAAAAAGTCATGGTTCCGTTCCATGAGGTCGTCAACAGAATAGCCCGCCTTCTGAATTTGTGTTGCATTGAGCCACAAACTGTCCTCTATTGGACGGTTCCTCCACTTTACCAAATACCGCAAATATTCCTTCCTGTGTGTGTGCTTAGCTACATGTGTGTCCAAAATCCCCTCAACCTCGACGGGTGGTGCCATCGGCATCTGTCTCGTCCATGAGTCTCCTTCCAATTTGGTGTCCCGCGGTGGCTCTGCTGCTGCGTCATCTGCTGAACCTGCAACATAAGGGAACAGATCTGCGACGTTAAAAATAGGGGAAATACCAATCCCTGGTGGCAACTGTATCTCATAAGCGTTCGCAGAGAATTTGCGAATGATCTTGCAGGGCTCGATTTTCTTAAATTTGAGCTTGCTGTACTCTCGCTTTGGAAACTGTTCCTTGCGTAAGTACACAAGAACTGCATCCCCGACATTAAACTGAACCTCCCGGCGTTTTGTATCAGCTCGTTGCTTGTACTTCAGACTGTTGTCCTGTAGTTTCAGCTTAACCTGTTCGTGCAGTTTGCTCATAGCTTGGGCGAAATCTTCACCATCAGCACTCTGTTTCTCCAGTTTCCCCAAATCTCGTAACTCGTGCACTCCTCGCGGATGCATGCCATACAGAATTTGGAATGGACTGTAGCCTGTGCTACGGTTAGGAGAATCGTTATATGCAAATTCCGCCTGTGCCAATACACGATCCCAAGTCCGGGAATTTTCACCCGTTAAACTTCTGAGCAAATTCCCCAGACTCCGGTTCACTACCTTCGTCTGTCCGTCCGTCAGCGGATGATAAGCGGAGCTGAACTGCAACTGAGTATCTAACTTCTTCCACAGGGTTCTCCAGAAATGACCTGTAAACTTGACATCTCCGTCAGAGATAATGATTCGTGGAAGTCCGTGTAACCGCACAATCTCTGTAAAGAAAAGGTGTGCTATGTAAGTAGCGTCGCTGGTTTTCCTGCACGATACAAAGTGTGCCATCTTCGAAAATCGGTCGACTACAACCATCACTGAATCAAAGCCGCGTTGTGTTTTTGGTAAACCCAGCACAAAATCCATGCTGACCCAATCCCAAGGTCGACTAGGAATGGGAAATGGCATATAAAGTCCAATGTTCTGACTGTGACCTTTTGCCAATTGACAAATTTTACACCTAGCCACATACCTCTGCACATCTTGCTGCAACTTAGGCCAAAAATAGAAATGCTGTACCTGAGCAACGGTCTTGTCAATTCCAAAGTGTCCTGCTAGGCCTCCACTGTGTTTTTCCTGTATGATATTTTCCCGCATGGAACAGTTGGGAATGCATAACTGCCCTCCTTTGAACAGCAATCCTTCCTGTAAGTTATAATCCAGCCACTTGTTGTCGTTTCGCAACAGCGGGTTTTGGCAAGCCTCGTAGGCCTCCATGAACTCGGTGTCAGTCGGATACAGCTCTTTCAAGTGTTCAAATCCTAAGATCTGCATTGTGCTCTCCTGTAATAGTAATGTTCTCCTACTAAGCGCATCTGTTACCTTATTTGATTGCCCACTAATGTGCTTTAGTACAAACATGAAACTTTGCAGGTACTCAACCCAAGCTGCATGCTTGTGGTTCAATTTATGCTACTGCATAATGTACTGTAACGCAGAATTATCAGAAAATAAAACAAATTCGTTACCTAATAGATAATGTCGCCAGTGCTTCAAAGCCTGCACAATGGCATAGAATTCCTTGTCATAGGTCGAGTACTTCTGTCTGCTCTCGTTTAGCTTTTCGCTGAAATAAGCAACTGGTCTATCCTCCTGGCTAAGGACTGCTCCAATGGCTGTACCACTGGCGTCACAACGAACTTGAAAAAGTTTGTTGAAGTCAGGCAATCTCAACACAGGTCTTTCAGTAATCTTCTTCTTCAAGATCTGAAAACTGTTTTCTGCTGCTTCAGTCCAGTGAAATGGCTGATTTACTTTCTTGATTGTGTCTAACATCGGTGCGCAAATCTCGCTGAAATTTCTGATGAACTTCCTGTAAAAACTGGCAAGTCCATGAAAACTTCGAACTTCAAACAAACTCTTTGGAGAAGGCCAGCTAACTATAGCTGCCACTTTTTCTGGATCCATTTTTAATTCATTCTCCACAATAACAAAACCCAGATATATCAGTTCCCGCTGAAAAAAGGTACATTTCTTCATGTTAATTAACAGCTTGTTCTGCTGTAATTTCCTCAACACACTCTGCAAATGCCTGAAATGCTCCTCCTTAGTCTTACTAAAAATCAGAATATCGTCCAAGTAAACTATAACAAACTTACCGTTAAATTCCTTCAGCACTTCATTCATCAGACGCATGAATGTGCTGGGAGCGTTGCTCAAACCAAACGGCATCACTAGCCATTCGTATAAGCCTTCGTTTGTCTTGAAAGCAGTTTTCCATTCATCTCCCTCACGAATCTGGATCTGGTGATATCCACTTTTCAAATCAATCTTTGAAAAGTATGTCGCTCCACTTAGACAATCCATCATATCATCCATCCTTGGTAAGGGAAACCTGTACCTAACAGTAATTTTGTTAATAGCCCTGGAATCTGTACACATTCTCCACTCTCCTCCTTTCTTGGGAGCCAAAACAGTGGGTACTGCACATGGGCTCATGCTCTCTCGAATCAAACCTTTGTCCAACAACTCTTGAACCTGTTTCCTAATCTCTTCATGGTCCTTGGGACTCATGCGGTAAGCTTCTTTATTTGGCAGACTTGCCCCTGGTATAAAGTCAATGCAGTGACTAATATCCCTCCTAGGTGGCAACTCATCTGGAAGATCATCCACCACAATGTCTCCAAATTCCTGCAGTAACCTCTGAACTTCTTCTGGCAAATCCGAAATCTGTGTGTGGAGTACCACTGCTCTGGGTCTCCTTATGACAGCAAAATTTATCTCGCTATCCTCAATCTGCTTTATGAATTCTTTTCCCCTTAACAGCAGTGCTTTCACTCCACTAGCCTCTGCTGTGCTTTCCTCCTTGATGGGTACAAGCGTGTGCTTGATCCTATCTTTCACAAATTTGTAGCAGTTAGTTTTCCCATCATGAACTGCACTTCGGTCAAACTGCCAAGGTCGTCCTAACAGCAAATGACAGACATCCATTGGCATGACGTCACAAAGTATCTTGTCCTTATATTTACCAATCTGAAACTCCACTTCACACTGTTCATCAACTAAAAGTTGATGCCCCTTCTGCAGCCACGATACTTTGTAGGGAGTGGGATGTTTCAGCTTCTTTAATCCCAGTTTCTCCACCATCTCCACAGCTACCAAGTTATCGGTACTTCCGCTGTCAATGATCACCTTACAGCACTTACCTCGTGACTTGCAAACAGTGCGAAACAAAGCCTTTCGCTGATCTGGCTCCGCAACCTCCTTTGCTGGCTTCAACAGCACCTTATTCAATACTAAGGCTTCACCTATCTCAGGTGTGTTCTCCGCTTCTTGAGATGTCTCCTCTACATCCTCTGGCTCAGCAACATAGGTGCCTCTCCTGCCTGCTGGTTCACCTTCAGGACAGTCATAAGACTTGTGTCCCAACTTATGACAATGGTAACACTGGACAGTTCCCCTGCTTCGACCAAATCCTCGTCCTCTCTGAGCTGGTCGTCCTTCCCTGTTGCTGTTGTCTTTATCTGTCGTACTAGCAGATTTGGAACTGCTGCCTTCCTCATTTGAGACTGTACCTCTCCCTTTGCCATAAACCTTGCCTTTTCCTCTGCCAGAACCACCTCCCCTCTTGGAGTTCTGTTTCCTGTTTATTTTCTCCTCTGCCTTCAGTGCAAACTGATAGACTTCATCCAACGTCTGTGGTGAGAGGATACCAATTTCGTCCAAAATTTCCCCTCTCAAGCCATTTACAAATCTGGCTGTTTTCTTTGAGGTATCTTCCACATATCCTGCTCGCAGATTTAATTTATAGAATTCCTCTGTAAACTCTCTAACAGTCATTCCCCTTTGTTTCAGGTTTTGTACCTGTCTGTACAACATAATCTGGTAGTCTTTTGGTAGGAACTTCTCTTTCATCTTTGCTTCCATCCTGGCCCATTTCTTGATTGGCTGTTTGCCTAATCTCCTTCTTTCTGCCTGAACGCTATCCCACCATAAGGACGCATGTCCTTTCAGCCTTGTGGCGGCAAACCTTACTTGTTTGTCTTCGCTGGTCTCTTCAAACTCAAAGAATTTATTCACTTCACTTAGCCAATCTAACAACACATCTGCCGATAAGCTTCCGTCATAGGTAGGCAACTCGTGCTTTGGCTTATGACTGGACAGCAAAACTGACTTTAATAATCTCATTTCCGGTGTTATCCCCTCAAACTCATCCTCCTCTGGTTCAACTGCCTCTTCATCACTGTTATCTGCTGGGTTCCTTCTTCCTCCAGCCTCTATCACTGCCAATTTTTCACACAAAACTCTTATCTCCTCTCGCAGTCCAGCATCTACTGGCCTGTGGACGATTCATCCTCTTCCTCTTCCTCTTCCTTTTCCTCTTCCTCTTGCTTCACCCCCTACCTGTTCCACTTGTTCTTCCACCTGTTCCATTTGCTCTAACTCAAGAACTTGGCTCTGATACCACTTATGATGGCCTCCCGCCAAAGCTATGGATCGCTGTTTGATATGACCCGTGTCCTGGGCAATTCAATGATCGATTAAATGTTTTGTACGTTGTCTCGATAGAAGGGTTAGGGTTTGGAAACTTGTTTCACCAGGTGCTCACCTGTACCTGTCGGTTAACCTCACTCAAAAGCACCCGTTGACATCCCTCTGTTAATCATTTTCACTTCGCTCTCTCTTCGGACACTCTGCCGAGAGCTTGCTCCACTCTGTGGAAGCTCTGTTCGCCTGGCCGTTCTGGTTCTTCGAGGTCTGTAATGTGGGTTCTCTCGACCCTCCCCTGCTCTTGGAGATGGAAACTCACTGAATTGGGGGCGCCGTTCTGCTCTACAGGGTTTGTAGTTTATTTGCTGATTGATTTTCTCAATATTTAACTGTTGAACTTGCTTCCTATTCGATTTATTAACAGGGTTTTTCCGTGACAGGGTTTAGTCCAACTGTTCGACGCTCCAGGTTCATTGTCGAGGTAAACATTCGCTCTTTGATTTAACTCCCTTATCTCTCCTTTACCTGCTCTAACACATTTGCTCCATGTCTGTCAGGTTTTCAGGTTTTGTCTACTATTTATTCGGCCTCCTCTGTTCAGGTAAACGCTTCTCTGGCACCGTTACTTCTTGTTTTGTTCCTTGAGGGTTTGATGGATTAGGACCTTACTAATCCGGGTTGGTTTTGGTTGCAGGCGTTTTGAACCGGTTGGTTCTTGGTTGCGCTCCGTACGCCTATGGCCTTCACTTCGAACCCTACAGTGCTTCGTTCCGGGTAGGGTCTTAACTCGTCGAGCCTCTATTCATAGAGTTTTTGTCATAGTCTTGTCTGTGGTTAGCAATCGCTTGAGCGATGCTTTTGTCTGTTTGTCGATGACTTAGCTCACTATGTCTCTGGCAATTTCAATGAGCAACGGGTTCTGTTATTCTGATATGTTTTCTGGGTTTGTCTGAAACCCTGCCCTGTAGATGAATATTTTGGGTTTTTGAAACCCTTGTCTGTAATATGGTCTCTTACTGCTCTTTTCCTGTTGGCACCTGTTTGCCTGTAACTTCTCGTCCGTCGATAGGTTGTTTGGGTTGTCGAAACCCTCGGGTAATCGCAACTTCGGTTGTCAATACTATGGACTGTTCTCACTACAGGGCTTTGGTGATTTCTCGGCTTATGATGTAATGTGCAGACTTTAATTTATAATGACGACTTGACTGTGAATATTATTTGTGTAAATTCTGCTCTGTTCTCAAGAATGTGTTTCTTGGGTCTCGAAAGGACCGTGAATTCAAATATGTAGTTATTCAATTCAACTTTGCAATGTAATACTGTTTTCTTTTCGACTTTCTTTAAAATACTATTATGCTCATATCATGATGAAGTTATTCGGGTTACCTGGTTTTTATCTCTGTTCAGTTTGCTTGGTCTCTTTGCTCTGGATGCACGTTGTTATGTGTTATCTGGTCATTTGCTGTTATCTCTCTCTTTCAGTCGTGTTCTAGACTTCTTCTTCTCGCTCTGGAAGATTGTGTCTGCACCCGTTCTTTATCCTTCTCGCTTGTCGTCCTGTACTGTTACTCTTATGCCAGTTTGTTACATATATTCAGCTATATTACATACATGAAATTTTTCATTACAGTGATGATAAATAGATGCTCTTTATTTAAAAAGAAAATGACTATATATTTTCTTTCTGTTCTCTGTTCTTCGGGGAGAGGAATCCCGTACAATGATTTTTCCTCCTTTAAGATTTCTGAGACAATACAGTTTAATTCAGTAGGAACTACCCTAACAGTTTACTGTAACTAATTTCCAGTTTCTGAAATGCATTAACCAACACAACTGTAAAGAGCTAATTAACTAAACAAAAGAACTAATTAACTGCCAGTTTATCTCGTTGTCCATAATTCCTACTTGCAACAGAAATAACCTGTGACTACCAATCGATTTACTCCTAATGTCTTATGATAAAATAAACTAATTAAAATTAACGTAAAATGACTTGACAAGCCTATGCCTGTTTAGCCATGAATTCATGATTTCATCTTTGTGAGACTATCAGCCGACTTCCGTCTCCTCAGAGCTGGATGCTCCTGCATCAACGAATTTCTTCAATGAGAAAAGATTATTGTATCTATAATACTTAGATTATTGTATAACAATTTCATTAATTTTATACGCTAAAAGATTGTAAATGTCCATAAAACATATACAAAATACATGTTGAAATTTTAAAGATTTGAATATTATCATGGATAAATGTGTTGAATTTAACATTAGGAAAAAAAAAAGAATCTTTGTTACGACAAAAAGACAATTACGCTCTGAGATATTTCTCTTACTAAAACATAATGACAGTAAAAGGTATATTTCATTAAGGAGTATATGAAAAACTTATCGTAAGAGAATTAAATGTATTATATAATAAACCATCAAAAGAAAAGTTTTTGGTTGAATGAGAAAAAGATATTACAAGAAGGCATGGAAAAACATTTAAAAATTGGATATAAAAGAAGTTGAGGCACTAAATTGTTTGCAAAGAATATATGTTTTTTTTGTAAGTTTTGGTAGGACTCTCCTATTTTCATGTCCATTACACACTTCACTATGAGGGAAGGGTAGCGCAAGATTTGAACCCAAGACTTCCGGTTCAATGAGACTTTATTTCCACGGCCATTACCACTTGAGCTACCCCATGCAAACTAAAAAGACTACATGTTGAAAAAGAAAAAATGGTAAATAAAAATATTTCACCAACATTTAAAAGTCATTAATTTAAATTAACTCTCACAATTTTGTATGAGTAATGGAATATACCATATTAAAAATGATGACGTAGACGAAAAGGGAAAAAATGGTAAATAGAAATATTTTCACCCACATTTAAAGTTATTAATTTAAATTAACTCTCACAATTTTCATGGATTAGTGTGAGTAATAGAACATTCAACATTAAAATTGATGATGTAGATATAAATGTATGTTTTTAAATATATTAGATTTAATTTGCCAGCTTCTCTTTCAATATTAGTTAGAAGTGACACTATAATTAAATCTTTGTAAATAATTTTAAGGTACATACATAACTGTTCTCATCGTCATTATGATTGGCAAGGGAGAAAGTAGAAAGTAAAAAAATACGACTCTAATATTAATAAAAATAGGACCCTAATGTTATTAATATATTGCTGGTTTAAGTTTGAAGGCATGCATACAAGTATTCATTATCATTATTTATGTATTACTTATATAATTAGTATTTTTTTGTCAATATGAATCTTTTATTAAATAGATAAATATTTTGTTATTGAATTAAAAATACTAACATATTATATTTTTAAATTTATGTATATTTTTCCACATTTATCTAATATAATAATAAAATAATTATACAAATTAATAAAATAATTATACAAATTATCAAATAAATGATGTAAATGATTAAATAACAAGTAATGATGAGCTCAATATATCAACCACATTTAGTTAATGTATTTGTATTACCTATAAATTTATTTTATTTAGTTTTTTTGATGCTAGGAAGATTGACAATTGGGTTGGTTTCGTCCCTACTTTATTTTTTTAGTTTTGGGCTTCTATAACAAAGAAAATAGGAGATGGGCTCTACCACTCACAAGGATTGAATATTAAATATTTTACTCACATTTTCTTTACATTTCCAGACTTATGACTAGGAGCTAATTATCCATTAAATTTTCTTTATGGAATTTCTTAATTTTAATCTATTCTTAAAATTGTATATAAAATTATACTTTGCACTTAAATAAAATATTTCCCATATATTTTATAAAACACTTTTAGTGTTAGTATATATGGTTAATATTTAACTTTGTGGGAAATTATAACTAAAATAATTTTAAAAATACCAATAAGATGACAAGTAAAATATATATTTGTGATAGTAAATTGATGTTTGCAATATTGAAGAGATGTAAATATGATTAAATAATTAAACAAGTGTAATATGTAATATTGTTATAAATAAAATATTTTAATCTTATTGTTTTTAGGTTAAATTAGTATAAATCATTGAAACCATGTGAGAGAGTTTTAATTATTAAAATTGGATTTGAGTAAAATATATATTTGCGATAGTAAATTGATGTTTGTAATATTGAAGAGATGTAAATATGATTAAATAATTAAACAAATGTAATATGCAATATTGTTATAAATAAAATATTTTAATCTTATTGTTTTTAGGTTAAGTTAGCTATCAAATCATTGAAACCATGTGAGAGAGTTTTAATTATTAAAATTGGATTTGAATCGCAATAAGTTTTAAGTTCTCCAATTTTTATGGAGTAATATAGTGATTAATTTATATATCTTTTAAGTTTTCAAATTTTGCTATTTAAATTATTAATTTGAATTTTATTTTGTTTATAATGAGATAAACTGAAATATTTTTATTTATGATTTCAATCTGTTGATTGAACTATTAAATTTTGCTAATATAATAAGTTCTAAAAGATTATGTTTTATTTATCAAATATATTAGCGTTTTATTTTAAGTGGTCATTATAAATACTAAAGATGTGATGAATGTTTTTTTGATGTTCTAGATCAATACTATAAAGCTATTATATTGTATTTTCTCCCAAAAAAAAAAAGTCAAATTGTCAAGTCTTTTAGCAATTTGCACTCAGTGTATTTAATCATAAAATAAATCAATTATTTAGAGCTTTTATATAGAAAAATTTGTAAAGAATGGTATGTTATGGAGAGCATACATTTATAATATTAATATCTTACCATAATTGTAGAATTGAGGCTTGTGTGATCCATCAAAGTTATAATAAGAGCTTAGGCGAAAATCACATATAGAAAGACCTTTGTTGACGCGTTTGGAACCAACTAGTGTGGTTCATAGTCAGGACAAGTTGAAGACATAGATCCAGCTTAGCATGTTAAATAGTCTAAGCAGAGACTCCAACGACTAACTCGACTAATTTTGACTATAGGACCTAGGTCAAAATTATATTTGATAATTTAATATTATTGTTATTATTTTATAATATTATATGATTGAATATATTGTCTATTTATGGGATAAGTAAAAAATAGGTAAAAATAATAAATATGGGACTTTTCTCGGAGGAGATCTAGCCAACGGGGCTCGTCAACACCGACGCTAATGTTGACTATAAGAGACCTAGGTCAAAATATATTGATAATAATATTATTGTTATTATTATATATATTAATATATTAATATATTGTCTAATTGTTATGGGAATAAGTAAAAATAGGTAAAAATAAATAAATATGGTACTAGTACCCAACGACAAACTATTTATTAATATACTAGTATTAGGTTGCTATAATTAAATACTTTTACAAATATAATTTTGACCTAGGTCCTATAGTCAAAATTAGCCGTTTTTCAGAGTTAGTCTCTGCTCAGACTATTTAACATGCTACGCTGAATGTATGTCTTTAACTCGTCCTGACAATGAACCACACTAGTTGGTTCGAAACACTTTCACAAAAGTCTTTTTATATGTGATTTTCACGGAAGCTCTTCTTATAATCTTACCATAATATAATTATGTGAAAAAACTAATTTAATTTTTAAATTTAATTACATTATCTAATTTAAAAAAACTATTAATTTTATATTAAAAAACATAAAATTCAGATAATTAATGTAAGTTTGGTCGAAATATGTTACATATATGAAAGTGCACTCGATAACCTCTCTGAGATTAGGTTGTTGAGAAACTTGTTAGCCCACCACAAATTAATGATAATCTGATTTCTATCATTAATAATTACAATTAACTTAAATAAAATGAAAACCATAAAACTTTTAATATTTTACTTACAATAATAAAACAAAAATATTAATTTTAATATACTTGAATATTAGCCGGTATAGATGCTATCACTTTATCTCGCCAAACATTATAAAACCTAAAAATGATGGCAAGTAACGAATTAAATTATCATTGCCCAAGCATGAGAATCGATTTAGAAAGTACAAAAACATAAAAACCAATATTAATAGAATGAGCCAAAAGGAAATGTAGAGTTTGTATTATATGATCTCGTCTCTCACATATACTATTATTAACAATAAACACTTTACGAAGCTGAAAATTTGCAAACTGCACTGGCTGGTTAAGAGTTATGTAAAATTTAAATAAGATATTATAAAACTTCGAAGTGACCGCTTAAAATAGAGTGAACTCCAAAATAACTGACTTTTTTTTTTTTTTTAACCACATGGTGAAACG
>APFE031487799.1:183694-206672 GCA_000404065.3 Pinus taeda | reverse complement strand
TATTCATATTAATAATTATTATAATATTTCAATATATAATATTAATAAGTATATAAATAATAGAAATTGGAAAGTGAGAGAGAGCGCGATTGCACACAAAACAAATCTCACACAGTGTCATTTTATTGGTCCTTCAAAGGTTACATGTATAGGAATACATGAAACTTCTAGATATGAAAATAATAAATATATATTGCTGATATAACTAATAATTTGGGAACTTAAAATTACAATTAATGACAACTTGCAACAAATGAAAGCGTTACTTCCAACACCTCCCCTAATGCTTACATGTAACAAATATTGAAAACACATATTGCAATAACAACATTGATCTTTGTATGGTTGATCTTCATTAGCATTTACAACCACTCTAGAATCTCATAGAGAACACTCTTTCTTCACCACTACATCTTCCAGGTATCACTTGGCCTCCATTTAAAATATAATTGCCTCTGACCGTCATTGATGAACTTATAGAACTGATGCTTCTTGACCTCTTGAAGGAAAATCTCCAAACTGAATCATGAACTTATAGAATTGACGCTTCTTGACCTCTTGAAGGAAAATCTCAAAACTGAATCATTCTATGGAACTGCCACAATTTGTTGAATAGATGGCCTTTTGCTACATTCACATGTTAACTAGGCTAGTAGTCTAGATATTGAATGTATTCAATAGTCAATTATACAACTTGATCTTTCATTAAAAAAAACAATTTGTACTAGTGCTTTTAGAGGGCAAAGAGTCATGTTAGCTTGAGATTTTTAATAAAAACCTATAACTAATGCTCTGAGAGCACGATGGGTCTCATTAGTTTGTTTGATAATTGTTTTATTCTTTGTGGTTCTGCATAATAATTTTATGTACCAAAATAATTTTACAACTACTGAAATTAGAAATATGTAATCTATCAATTGGAAAAGTCACCCACATGGTTCATTTCTTGTAACAAGAGGAATGTTCTATAACCTCGTGCTCCTTGTGGGTGTAGGTGGAACACTTCATGTAATAAATGACACGTGAAGATAATAGAATATGACGAGTATGGTTGTATATGTTAGAAAGAACAAACCTACACATGAAAGTATTCAATATAACTACATTAGTGTCATACAAAATCTCGATGGAATTGAGTATTTAATTGATAATGGTATTTAACACTCTGTTATAGCAACAATTATTATCTTGGTATTAAATATTGTTTCATACACATTAATATTTGTAAGTGATGTAAATCAGCCTCACAATCTCCTTTAATCATTGTGTGGATCTGATCTCACATAGATAGATGGTTCAATTTTCACACTATTCGAAATTCGGAGGTCTGAAGATTATTCTCTCAAGCCCTGATATAGTTTCATAGTTGTTGTATTCAGGGTTTCAAATCTCAGATGTTCCAAGACTACCCTTTAAGAAGTTAATAAAATACATATCTTTCCTAAATACATGTACAATATTGGGATCCACAGTCGAGTTTGATCCAGATGTATCTAGCATCGGAAATATTTTAATAGGTGACACCTCTTCTGTGAATTGGATCTCTTCCAACCTGATTCCCTGGTTCGGAAGATTTGGAAATTCGCACTTTTTCGATGAGTCGGAATCTACTCAAGGTTGGAAATATGCCATTAGGTCCCATACCAGATGTCCCCAGACGGAGAATCTGGGACTTTCGTGATATTAGTTCTTTTGTTGAGTACCAGATATGTTTTAAGCCAGATCTAATACTGGCCAAATTCTTTTAGCTTGCAATTAATCAAACTTGTGATTACAGTTAAACGGTGTGACTAAAATTTATAGTTATATGCACAAAGACACAACCCTACTTAGAGGAATTATATCCATAAGCTAGTATGGTCACATTTTGTGTTCACGGTTGTGATGGGAGCGAAAGGGGAGTTCATGAACTTAAACCTAGATAAAATAGCACACAACAATATATTCTATATAAATGAATGAGGAAGTTACACACATATTTATACAAGCAATAGTCTCAAGATATGAATTCTATCTTAGACCTACAGTAGTATGGTTGAGAGATTCTCTCAACCACACATTAAACTAGGAGAAACTAAATTCCTATTATGTAGGAACAAACTCCTCAAATATAGAATTACAACCATAGACAAGTAGGAATTAATTATTTCAAACTCCCCTCCTTAATGACTACTTGTCATGATAGTCAAATCCACCACCATCAGGGAAATTGCATGTACAGAACCTCCAAAACACAATCTGCCTCACTCGGACAGATCCACAACTTCTCTGATCTGCCTCCTCTCGCAAATCGTCAAACGAAGATGAGGATTCCCGCAGATCCCCTTCTACTCAGAAAATTAAAAAATGATTTGAGTCCGAGCCAGGTGTTCTCTAGTCCACCAGCTCAATTGAGCACAAAGCTCTCGTGTACATGCTGCCACAAAGGCACCTCAAGCCACAAAGGCAATTTTTTCACAAAGGCAAGCTAGTCAAAAAAGCACTTCATCCACAAAGACTTTATAGATGGTTTCTGGCTCACCACCAACCCTCACTTTACAGTGACAAAAGATGGTTTCACGCTAACCATAATCCATTACAAAGTGGTTTGAAAATCACCACGAACTTTCAGATGCCTTTAAGACTTACATTTCATTCCACATTTTGGGGTTTTTGGGTACATACAATGACCGTTACAACAACTGGACTTGCTTATAACATGCTAGGGAGTATATTCCACAAACCACACTAATTCAAACAAACATTTACTTTTTTGTCCACCATAACCGTTGTCGCTGCTCCTTTACCTCATCTCTGAGGGGTCCACTGACAAAAAAACCAGAGCATAGGCAGTCACAGCCACACGAAGAGAACACAATTTTCCCTTCAAGAACAGTAATCCAGGACTCCACGGTCCAATCCTTCACCGCATTTTAGTATCCAATTCTCCTGGCATCGCAACATAATGCCACTTCCCCTACTCATAGTATCAAAGCTAGTCACTGTTTCCAAGCATACTGTCTCATGCTCGCTAACAATCTGCAATACGATCTCGATCATCCTCCAATCTCTGATGTAGCTCTAATTGATGTCGTTTTTACTGTCATGTGTTCATCATTCCCTGCAAATTTGCTTATTGTTGGAATGACCAGTTCCATCACACACTCAGAATTGTGACAATAGTTGCTCATACTAATGTCACTTAAATTACAACTAGTTTCATTGTCATGACCATTAATCAATATATTGCAACATCATCGGAGAATTAAAAGAAAAAAAATCAATTTCGACAATAGCAAATATGTTCCCAAAAAAAAATGCACGGAGTTCCATAACACAACTCAACAATGTGTAGATTGTTCTTTTCCTAGACGCTGAGATCCACCGTTGCTGCCAGCCATCAGAACTGATTACCAAACCCCGCTGCCTGGCAAAACCTCTCGGTCAAGCTCAGCTAATTAAGTCCTGGGCACTTTCTGAATTCGCAGGCCATAGTTCTGATGAAAAATCATTTAACCCTCGAGGACCTGCTCAAAGATCCTTTGTTCGGTTTTTAGCCAAAATGGAGGAACTCGACTCAATAGAATGTAGAGAATGACTCCAACACTCCACATATCAGCTATAGGACCATGTTTTTTGCGTAGAACCTAAAGAGCTACATAATAAGGGCTGCCAACTACATCACTAAATAGGTAAAATAAAATAAAATAGCATTCACATCTTTGGGCACCACGTCACCTCTGTACATAAGACAACACGCCATGTATTTCCCGTGGCGCGGATCGACTTCGCCATCATGGACGCGGGCTCGAACGCGCTGTTCGTGATCTCTGAAAGCGATAGCTGTTCATGGTAGGCTTTCTCGGCGGAGATGATCGGGGCATAGGAAGAAAGCATTAAGTGTACGCGTGGGTAGGGCACCAGATTCATCTGGAATTCCGTTATGTCCACGTTCAGGGCACCGTCGAACCGAAGGGAGGCGATCAATGAAGAGATGACCTGGGAAACCAGTCTGTTGAGGTTGGTGTACGTGGGTCTATCTATGTTTATAGAACGCCTGCAGATATCATAGATTGCCTCATTGTCAAGCATCACTGCCACGTCAGTGTGCTCCAGGAGGGAGTGGGTAGATAGCACGCTATTGTAGGGCTCCACCATGGATGTGGACACCTGAGGTGAAGGGTATACTGTGAAACCCAGCTTTGATTTCTTCCCATAATCTACTGAAAGCCTCTCAAGAAGAAGGGACCCCAGGCTGGATCTGATTTCTCCACCCACTGCGTTGAATACTAGGAAACCTTGGAGGTCAGTGCAATTGTCGGACAGCTTTCGGATGCGGTCCAGGCAGAGATCCACAATTTATTTTCCAACTATATAATGGCCTTGGCAATGTTGTTGGTAGCATCTTCGTTGCCACTGATAAGTTGCTCGGGGTGGAAGAGTTGCCTGTAGATTCCGGTTCTGACTTCGTCGATCACAGTCGGATCTAAATCTAGAAATATAGCACGAGGGACATGCTTTCCTGCTCCTGTCTCGCTGAAGAGCATGTTGAATGCATCGTCTCCCCCTCCCGCTGATTTGTCACTTGGCATTTTCCCATCAGGCTGGATACTGTGCTCAAGAGGGTAAAGCTCCCAAAATATTTGGAAGGCACCTTCAACAACCATCTTCACCAGATCCCTCGTCCGATCCTGAATCTCAAAGCAGCCTTTGCTTCCAAACAGATTATTGAAATTAGGCCTCATCTTATTCAAACCATCGAAGATATCCAACAAATTCAATAGCTTGATCGGATCCTGCTTACTGTTCGCTACAGTTTCCCCAAACTTCAATAATCCAAACATGCCAGACTGCAGGGCAATCTTGCCAAAGCATCGCAACCAGACATCAGGGCCAATTTTCTCATATACCTCGCCGCAGAGCTTATGCTCTGCATCCAACAAGTGCTTCACTGTAGATTCCAGATGACGAGTCCACTGATCAATGTACTCGTCCTTGCCCAGAACACTGATGAATTCTTCCTGTAGGTAATCCAATTGCAAGGCTTCCAAACTTGCTCGCAGCTTGCCCGTCTGCTCGGCCTCCCAAACTACGCCACCGAAAGGCTTCACAAATGCAGAAATCAGAGATTCGCCCGAATTCAAATCTAGAGTCTCTTGATGATGGACAAACTAAACACTAAAAACAAATACTCTTTTATTTCCTCAACCTGGGATGTCCAAACCCATGAGGGGTCAGCCCTCACGGCTCTGATACCAAGATAATATAGCACACAACAATATATTCTATATAAATGAATGAGGAAGTTACACACATATTTATACAAGAAATAGTCTCAAGATAGGAATTCTATCTTAGACGTACAATAGTGTGGTTGAGAGATTCTCTCAACCACACAATAAATTAGGAGAAACTAAATTCCTATTATGTAGGAATAAACTTCTAAAATGGAGAATTACAACCATAGACAATTAAGAATTAATTATTTCTAACTAACCTAAGCTCTCTTTTTTCACTATAATTTATTGACGAAACTAGAAATAAATCTTTAAATCGCTGACCCATACAAACTAGAAAGAAAACAAAATGCGGTGATAACCATTGGGTTTAATTCTATTCATAAAGAAAATTATAGTGATAGTTAAGACTCTCAGATTGTTCCCCATACTCTATATTACATTCCCACGGGCAAGGAATTTATATATATTTATTTGCAAAAGAAAGCAAGATATACTATAAGTAAAAGGGAGGTCGCTTACCAACTATGTCTCTCATGTTACATCTAGGCATTTCTAGACGCTCACTAATCGACTAAGTAAAATTGTCCCATAAATAACATATAAGTAGCTCACTAATCGACTAAGTACAATTGTCCCATAAATAACATATAAGTAGAACAAAACAACTATTTCATAGTAAATATCCATAAGGAGTTGTTTGTCATGGGAAAAATAAATTTTGTTAGGATGCTCTTGCATTAGACTTCCTTAGAACAAAAAAATTTCGTAGACTCTTGCCCATGAGATCTTACATAGTTTGACCATGCTTCTGGATCTATGCAATGTTCATCCAAGTTCCATATTCTTCTTGGAGTCCTTTTGATTTAACCAAATTTTCATAATAATCATTCTTCCTGGTCTTTTTGACAAGCTTCTGGGAAAGGGCCATATCCATCTACAACTTTTGGGATGTAGGCAACTAGCTCTTCCCCCGAATCCTTTCTTGATCATCATCCTTGTCATCCTCAGGTGAATTGTAAAGGTACATATATACTACATTAAATATGGGATAAATCCCTATGTCAAGGGGTAAATCGATTTCATATGAGTTACGTGAGAACTTCTTCAATATTTTGTAGGGCGCGATTTTATTTAGCTTTAGCTTATTATACTCATGTTCTAGAAATATTACTTTCTCAAATGTTCTAGTACCATATCACTAACTTCAAAGTTTACTTCTTGTTTTATCATATCTAACCTTTTCTGATAGTTATGGTTGCTATCCTAAAACTGCGCCTTAACTTATTCATGTAGATACTACATTATTGTTGAAAATTCCTTTGTATCAACACTATGAATTACATCTTTTCCCAAATTTCGAAGTTGATAGATGTCTCTTGGGTGCATGTTGTATACCATTTGAAGTGTACTTTTGCTTATTCTCCTGTTAGGCGAATCATTTTAGGAAAATTCATCCTAGGGAAGAACTTGATCCCACTATTTATTGTGTTCATTTACTAAGCATCTTAACATATTTCCCAAGATTTTTCTTACTACTTCAGTTTTCCCATATGTTTGAGGATGATAAGCTAAGATGTATGCAAGGTTTTTCCCAGAATTGTTTCTTAAATTCCTCCAAAAGTTCATAACAAATTCTGCATCTTAGTTTTAGGCTATGCTTTTAGGTAGCCCTTGTAGTCTTACAATTTCTCTGAAAGACAAATTTGCAATGTGGACAAAATCATTAACTTTTGGAATGGCATAAAGCATGTCATTTTTTACAATATTTTCATCACTACAAAAACTAAATCTGTTTTCTCAGTGTTATAAGAAAACCCAAAATAAAATCCATATTAATGGCATTGTTGTAACAACCCTGGTGAAACTTCCATGTCATAAAAATTAATAAAGTAAAAATAATAACAACAATTGATGGAACACTTATTTGAAGTTGAATGTTGGGAAAGACATCCTAGTGTGGGTGTTCATTTGGTTTAAAATGGCTAAGGAAATTGTAAAGGGATATGGCTAAGGCTTTGGAGAGGAAAAATGACATTTTTGGCACATTTATTTATGGAAATAATGGAAATTAGGAGAAAAGAGAGGTGAAAGGTCACAGGTTGCATGCGAGGAGAAAAATGAAGGAAAATAATGGAAAATGAAGAAAATGGAGGCCTCATTCATAAAAGGACTTCTCAGGGTCAATACAAAGACTTCTTTTAGTACAGTTTTGGAGCTCTCTCGTTATTCCCTCTCTCTCATACTCTTGGATATTTAGAGTTTTCTTGGAGCACTCTTGAAGAGTGTGGTATACTTGGAGTTTTGGAGCAAGAAGGAAAAGGAAGAGAAGAAAATCGTAAGAGGACATCGGGATCAACAACTACATCAGATTTGGCTTATAAGTATTGAATTGCATGTATGTTTTCCTCACTAGTTTTGGCATGCATGGAATATGCCTTTGGATTATTGGTCATGATATGTCAGTAACATGGAGGATTGTCGAGATTGACAATAGATCTCCTAGCCTTTCCATTTCCTGGATAGCCATGGAGATTTTGGTTTTATTTCCTTGTTTTGTTTTGGTTGGTTCTCATGTTTCCTTTAACTTGGGTTTAGTTACTAGTGCTAGATGCCTTGGTTAGACAAAAGATCTGGAAGCCCTTAGTGGGTTGAGTTACTAGTCTTGGAAGCCCTGGTTGGGAAAACTCTATGGAAGCCCATTGAAATTTTTGGGTTGAGTTACTAGTCCTGGAAGCCTTGGTTGGAACAAATTCTCTAGAGCACTAGAAGGATTGGATAGAGACCAATATGATGATAGTTTTGTGATGTTCGACCATGAGGTGGAATCAATGTTTGATGGGTTGAGGTAGTTGGCCTCTGGAAGCCCTGGATGATTTTGGATTAGTGTGTTCTATAAGATCACACATTCATGCTTGGAATATGGCATGGGGGTGAATGGGTGAAGAGAGATTTGACTCATCCATTCTACGAACATTTGGAACATGGAAATCTTGTCCTAGGTTTGGATTTTGTGTCATGAATATGAGGTTATTTCTCCTTTTATTTCTATGATTATTATACTGGTTTATATGTGGATTATATGATTATAATTTTCTTGGTATTTATAATGTTGTTATGTTGGTTATGTATATGTTTTAAGGCAGTAGCTATGTATGGCTCTCATCATGTTCTTACTTGTAAATGAATAGACAATGTATCTATGACCTAATAGATGATAATGCAAAAAATGATATGAGGGAACAATGGTTCTTAGTGATTCTCAGATAAGTATGAGATCCCTATGCTTAAATCTATTTTTTACACTGGTAGATTACATATTTGTGATATGTTTGATGAAATGCCTGTCATGGCTGGTAGGGGTCTAGTTAAGGGCTTGTTCAAGTATTTACTTTTGCATCATTATTTCCCTATTATCTTACTATTTTGAAGGTGTCATTCAATTCTGGGAAATGACCTAGTCTGCAGGCTTGAAAAAGTGGCTAAAATCCCAAGGACACTTGCATAAAACTGAGTAAAATAGTCCTTGGATGCTAGCATGCCTTGTTAAGAGAGTGTCCAAAACCTCCTAGATGTTGGCAAGCCTATAACATGGGAGCTTTTGGGGGTCAAGTTGTCTAAAATATCAGTGGGACCTAGGGGATGATTGTTAGAATGGTTGGGATGTTTTCTGAGGGTCCTAATGTTGATGTTGAAGGTGTATATGGTATGTTTCCATCAGTTCCACTTCCTTAATGTAACTTAGGAGGTCAAATCATATCATAGTGGCATCTCATCGCATGTTTTCCGTGGTTGGCCGGTTACTTGGGTAGATGTGGGAGGAGGGTGTTACATATTGGTATCATAGTATGGTTCACCCCTCAGATTGGATGGGTTGGGTGTCAGTTGTGCATGCATGTTGATTGCACGTGTGTATCTTGTGTTGTGAGACCATGTGCTTATTGCATTTGCATGGTGTTGATCATGGTTGTAGTGATGTTGACGTGTGGAAGTTGATGTTGTTGTTGTGGAGTGCATTGTCATAAGTGTGTGATTGGTTACATGTTGTTATATGTCACTTACATGTATCAATCTTGTATGTTTGGTTACATGTTGCCACCTGTTGTTACAAGAATTTCTTGTTTACGCTTGATCATATGTGTTTATGCATGTGTGTTGTCCATGGTTATGCTTGTATGTTTTTCGCATATGTGTTGGTGTATCATCTACGTTTATGGTTTTGCATTGTCCACATACGTTGGCGTTGTTGATGTCATCATGCATGAGGTCATGGTATATGTGGTTGACATGGTCATAAATTGGTGACTGGGCTCTAACTAGAATGATGGATATAGGGTTATATGCTTATGATTTAAATTTCTATATGCTATTGTGACTATGTTATACATGCATTATTCTAATTCGTTGACCTTGAAGATGAGATATCCTCCCCGAACTAGGCTAAGGTATGTTGGTTTATTATGATTTGGTTTAGCTGATATGACGTACTTTGCAGGAAGAGTATCAAATATGACTAGCAAGATAATAGATTATAGTTCCCGAGATTGTCCCTGTAGATTAGATGAACAACATGGTGTTGGGCATTCTTCTAATCTAGCAAACACATTGAGAAGCTTGAAGGAAGAAATAAGGAGTTGTAAGGCAGATAATGACAAAATCATACAGACACAGAAGAAACAAGCAGAAGTAAATGTACTGATACTTCAGCATTTGTCAAATTTGGAGTGATGGGGACCCTGTTAGATCAACCATGAGCAGGAGGAAAGAAATAATGGGGAATATGGTACTAGGTCTCGTTGTGGTCATAGGTCAAATAGAGATGACACAGTGAGAGATGGTAGATTGTTGGACACTTTGGATAGGAGAGGTGATGGACATAGGTAATATTCTAGTTATAATTTAGATAGGCACTATGATCATCATTGTTATCATCTGTATAGGAGGATTGATAGGGGATACTTTCCAGATGAGCTCAATAAATCAAAGGCACTTACTTTTGATGGAGAGATGAATAAATCATAGGATGCAGAGGCAAGGTTTCTTAGCATGAGGAAGTTCTTAAGATTACATGATTATTCAAGGAACATGAAAGCCATAGTAGCTACATTCAATCTCAAAGGTAAAGTATACATTTGGTGGGAAGATGTGAAAAATGTAATACGTATTCTTGAGGAGGACTTGGCATGGAGTGAGGTTAAGTGTTTATTCAAGAAGAAATGCCTATTAGATAGATACTATGATGACATGGAAAAATAATTCTATGAGCTAAATATGGGATTGATGATAGCTGAGGAGTACACTAGCAGGTTGGTGTAGCTACTAAGGTGTGTGCCTTACCTCACTAAGAAGAAGCCCAAGATTTAGAGGTTCATAGTGGATTACTAGTTGCATTCAAATATGGGATTGAGTTCAATGAGCCTAGATCGTTGGAGGATACCATTCGAAAGCTAAGGCATTACTATGAGCAATCAAAGCACAGATCTGAGACTAAGCTAGACTTGAAAGGTAATTCAAAAGACAAAGGAAAATGGAACAAGGAGTGATGAAGGCCTCAGGGTACAGGTAATAAAGAGATTGCAACACCATCTAAGAAGGTCAATGTATCATATAGAGGATAGAGATTTCAATCGGTAGAATAGAATAAGAGTGCAGGATGGAAGCCTATAGAGTGTTGGACTTGTGGCAAGGATCATCACAAGAGAAATTTTCCATAGAATTAGGGTGGTATGCCTCAGATATATAGTCCACATGACACATAAATTGTTGGGGATGCTGGTCAGAGCATTCCTCGTATCTATGCAACATTGGATAACGAACAGGAAGACCATCTTGCATCTATCATTGAGATGGACACTAAACTTTGTGATCAAGTTATTTCTATTTTGATTAACCATGGATCTAACTATAGCTATGTTATTCATGAGTTGGTGGATAAGTGTGGTTTGGGTAAGGAATTGCATATAAAGTCTTGGTTAGTGCAGTTGGCTACACGCACAAAGAAGCAAGTTCACCACTGGGTAAGAGCTTGTGCATTTGATTTGAATGGCATGCATATCATAGCACATTTGAATGCATTATTGTTGGGATCATACAATATGTTGTTGGGGATGGATTGGTTGTACCTTCATAGAACCAAGGTGGATTGTTATGACAAAGCTATTATGTGCTTGGATGACAATGGATAACCAAGAGTCTTACAGGGAAAGAAGAAAGCCACATCATTTAGAATGGTAACGGCTATGAAAGCCAAGCGTAGTCACAAGAAGTGGTGTGTGTTATTTGCGGTACACAATTCTACTGACAAAGGTAAGGAAGTTGAGGATGCAAATGTTTTAAGAAGGTACCCAGTTGTACTGAAGTTTCGGGATGTATTTCTAGAGGATATTTCAAAGTTTCGACCTCACAGGGAGGTAGAAGTTTCTATTGAGTTGGCGTCAGGGGCAACTCCGACATCAAAGGAACCTCATAGGATGAGAACACTTGAGTTGGTAGAGTTGAAGTTGCAGTGGCCAAGTGATACATTAGGCCAAGTGTCTCACCTTGGGGAGCACCGATATTGTTTGTAAAGAAGAAATATGGTACTCTTATATTATGCATTGACTACAATCAGCTCAAAATAGTGACCATCAAGAACAAGTATCTGTTACTGATGATTGATGACTTGTTTGATCAGTTGAAGGGAGCAGTAGTGTTCTCGAAGATTGATTTGAGATTCGAAAATCACTAGGCATGCATCAAAGAGGACATTTACAAGGCAGCCTTCCAGACCAGGTATGGGCATTATGATTTTGTTTTAGTTCCATTCAGTTTGACGAATGCTATATCTACCTTTATCTGCTTCATGAATATTGTGTTAAATCTGTACTTGAATATTTTTTTATTGTGTTCATTGATGACATATTGGTATATTCTAAAAATGAGGAAGAGCATGTTGAGAATTTGGCAATGGTGTTGAGATTGTTGAGAGAGAATCAATTGTATGCTAGGCTAAGCAAGTGTAGTTTATTCCAGACTGAGGTACATTACTTGGGACATGTTGTCTCCGAGGAGGGCATTACAGTAGATCCAAAAAAGATAAGTTCCATCATAGAGTGGGTAGCTCCTAGGAATGTAGATGAGGTGAGATTATTCATGGGATTGGCAAGTTATTATAGGAGGTTCATTAAGAACTTCTCACATATTTCTTATTCCATCACATCATTGTAGAGAAAGGGTAAGAAGTTTGAGTGGATAAAGGAGTGTGATGCTAGTTTTGAGCAACTTAAGTAGTTGTTGACACATGCACCAGTGTTAAAGACTACATATCTAGACAAGGAGTTTGTAGTATGTATAGATACTTACAAGAGAGGAATTGGTGGAGTCCTTATGCAAGATGGAAAAGTGGTATGTTATGAGTCATGAAAACTAAATGAGCACAAGCATAACTATACCACACATGATCTTGAGTTGGCAGTGATCATACATGTGTTGAAGATGTAGAGACACTATATTCTGGGCATGAGGTTTATATTTATGAGTGATAAAAGTAGTTTGCGGTATATACTTGACCAACTAAATCCGAATGGTAGGTAGGCTCGTTGGTTGACGACGATTAGTGAGTTCGATTTTGATATCAAGTATATGAAAGGTAAATATAATAGGGTGGTTGATGCTCCTAGTATGTGGATATAGGTAAATCACTTAGCCACTTTGAGCTCTTATGGGACAGACTTATAAGATAGGATCTTACAGGTAGGTTAGCAAGATATTAGGTAAATGGAGATTATGCATAGGTTGTAGCAGAGTATAGGTACAAGTACATGTGGTGGTACATGTACAGGTAGTAGTACAGGTATATGTACATGTAGTGGTACAGGTACATGTGCAGGTGCACAAGATGTGGACTATTACTTCACAAAAGATGGATTGGTTAGATTTAGAGACATGATATATGTGTCAGACAATAGTGAGCTTAAGAAGATGATCTTTAGGGAGTTTCATGCGAAACCATATTCAGGAAACCTAGTTTATTAGAAGACATTGATTACAGTAAAGAAATTTTATTATTGGTCAAATCTAAAGAAGGATGTAGCACAGTTTGTGGCTAGGTGTTTCGATTGTCAATGTGTGAAGGAAAAGTGTAAACATTGAGGTGGACTGATATAGCTAATTGTGATTCCAGAATGGAAATGAGAGGTCATTTCCATGGACTTCATCACATGTTTTTCGAGGATACTGAGACATCATGATTCCATCATGGTTGTTGTGAACATGTTGAAAAAGGATCCACACTTCATTCTAGTGAAGTCTACATTCTCAGTTATGGATGTGGCATAGGTGTTCATTAGGGATGTGGTTAGATTTCATGGTGTTCCAAAGAATATTGTGTCAGGAAGTGTTGTGAATTTTATTTCCAAGTTTTGGAAGGCGTTGTTTGTAGGTTTGGGCACCCAGTTGGCCTTCAATATTGCTTATCATCTATAGATCGATGGACAGACAAAGAGGGTCAATAGGATATTGGAGGACATGTTGAGGATGTATGTGATGCACTGGCAACCAAAGTGGGAAGAGTACCTTCCACTGGTAGAGTTCACTTAGAACAATGGGTACCAAGAGTCACTAAGGATGAGTTAGTTTGAGTGTTCCAGTTAACAAGGTGTTGATTGGACCAGACATGTTGGTAGACATGGAATAGGAAATTTAGGTAATCAAGAAGAATTTGAAGGAAGCACATGATAGGCATAAGAACAATGGAGATAAAAATATTTTGTTGAAGGATTTCCAGGTTGGGGAATAGGTGCACTTGAGAATCAAACGAAACAATATCTCCTTATGGATTGGATCATGTGCCAAGTTGACACCACGGTTTTGTGGAACCTTCAGTATTGTTGAGAGGATTGGGCCAAAAGGTTATCTACTTGCACTGCCTCTGACAGTGAAATTCCATTATATCTTCCATGTTTCATTGCTTAAGAAGTATGTTGAAGATGTTGATCATGTGATTGACTTGTCTGTATTACAGATGGAAATAGATGGATAATTCTAGCCAAAGGCTCAATGTATATTGTATAAAATGGTGTTCACGTGCCAAAACCAAGAAATCGAGCAGGTTAAGGTGAAATGGATGCACTTTGGGACCGATGAAGCTACATGGGAGATGATGGATGAGATGCAGGCTGTGTATCCTTCATTTTTTTCCGGTTGAGGGAAAGCAGTTTTGGTATGATGTTGGTATATGTTTTGGCATATGTTTTGGTGATGTTTGGTGTATGTACATAGTATATGTATGTAAATACCACCATGAGATATGTTATAAATATCCAAAAAGTGGTGTGGGTGTCATGTCATTATGATGTTATGTTTTTTTAATTTTTTTCATGTTGGTTTTCTTCTCACCGAGTTTATCATTGTAAATATTGCAACAAACTAAGTTATAAAGATCGATCAACATTATGTTTTTCTTATAGTGGTCTTATGGTTATAGGTGTTGTTAAACACTAAGGATGGTGTTCCCCCAAGGGGGAGGGTTTTGTAATAGCATTGGTGAAAATTTCATGGAATAAAAATTAATAAAGGAAAAAATAATAACCCCGTTGATGGGACTCTTACTCCAAGATCAATTTTGGGAAAGACATCCTAGTCTGGGTGTTCAGTCAGTTTATTATGGCTAACGAAATTGGCAAAGGCAATGGCTAAGGCTTTGGAAAGGAAAAATGGAATTTTTGGCACATTTATTTATGGAAATAATGGAAATTAGGAGAAAAGGGAGGTGAAAGGTCACAGGTTTCATGTGAGAAGGAAAATGAAGGAAAATAATGGAAAATGAAGAAAATAGAGCCCTCATTAATAAAAATGCTTCTAAGAATCAGTACACGAACTTTAGTCAATTCATTTTTGGATATCTCTCATTATTCTTTCTCTCTCATCCTCTTGTATACTTAGAGTTGTCTTGGACCACTCTTGGAGAGTGTGGAATACTGGAATTTTTATAGCAAGAAGGCAAAGGAAGAGCAAGAAAGTGCAACAAGACATCGAGATCAGTAGCTACAACATATTTGGCTTATAGGTACCAAGTTGCATGTATTTTTTCCTCACTAGTTTTGGAATGAATGGTATGTGCATGTGGATTATTGGTCACAAACTGTCACTAGCATGGAGGATTTCCTGGATTGATAGTGGATTGTCTAGCCTTTCCATTTCGTGGATAGTCACAGAGATTGTGGGTTTATTTAATTATTTTGTTTTGGTTGGTTCTCATGTTTCCTTTAACTTGGGTTGAGTTACAAGTCTTGGAAGCCATAGTTGGAAAAATACTCTGGAATCCCTTGGTGGGTTGAGTTACTCATCTTGTAAGCCCTAGTTGGACAAGTGCTCAGGAAACTCGGTGATAACGATGGGTTAATTTACTAGTCCTAGAAGCTTTAGTTGGAACAAACGCTCTATAGCCCAAGAAGGTTTGTGTAGAGGAAAATCTAATGACGTTTTTGTGATGTCCTACTGTGAAGTGGAATCACTGTTTGATGGGTTGAGATGGTCAGCCTCTGGAAGCCCTATGTGGTTTTGGATTGATGTGTTCTATGAGATCCCACATTGATGCTTGGAATATGGCATGGGGGTGAATAGATTAAGAGGGATTTGGCTCATCCATTATATGACTCGGTGGAGTGTGAAAGTCCTATCTTGGGTTTGGATTTTGCATCATCAATGTGAGGTTATTTCTCCTTATATTTCTATGAGTATTATACTGGTTTATATGTGGATTATATGGCTGTGATTTCCTTGTTATTTATGTCGCTATTATGGTGGTTACATATATGTTTTATGATAGTATATTTGTATGGATTTCATCATGTTTTTAGTTGTAAATGAATGGAAAATGTATCTATGACCTAATAGATGATAATGCAACAGGATACAAGGGAAAAATAGTTCTTAGCGATTCAAAAATAAGTATGAGACCCCTATGCTTAAATATATTTTTTACATCTGTAGATTACATATTTTTGATATGTTTGATGAAATGCCTGGTATCGCTAGTATGGGTCTGGTTAAGGGCTTGTTCAAGTATTTACTTTTACATCATTTTTTCCCTATTATCTTACCATTTTGAATATGTCATTCAATTCGAGGTAGTGACCTGGGCTCTAGACCTGAAAAGGTGGCTCAAATCTCGAGGACGTTGGCACAACACTGAGAACAATGGTCCTTGGATGGTGGTAGGCCTATAGCATGGGAGTGTCCGAGGGTCAAGTGGTCTAAAATCTTAGTGGGACCTAGGGGCTGATTTTCAAAAATGTTGTGATGGTTGCGGAGGGTCCTAATGTTGATGTTGAAGGTATGTATGGTTTGTTTTTGTTGGTTCCACTTCCTTAACGTGACTTAGGAGGTCAAATCATATCATAGTGGCCCCTTGTCACATGTTTACCCTCGTTGGCCAGTTACTTGGGTAGATGTGGGAGGAGGGTGTTATAATTGCATAATCTAATTAGTATGTGTAATTGTTGATATAGACTAGAATTTTGTTGTTTACCTTTTACATATTAAAAAATATTACATTTGTCCACAATTTTATTGACATCAGACCTCATTCCTAGCAATAAATAATAATAGCTTAGATGAGCATATGTTTTATCATGGCCAAAGTGACTAACTAGTCCTCCCTTGTGTTTTATTTCTAGCAAATTATCTGTCATCAAGCCCTTTGGAATGCATGATTGAATGCCCTTGAACAACAATCCCTCCTCAATCATATATTTAATCTGAGGAGTTATATCCCTCAACACTATATTTTCACATGCTTCATAGGATTCTCTAGATTTTGGGTCCTCCTTCTACATTTCTTGGAGAAGTTCAAATCCCACAATACCCACTTGGATTTTTGCAAAATCAAACACCTCCTTCTCAAAGTGTCTATGACCTTGTCAGCATTCCCACTAACATGTTTATGAACAAAAGTAAAACTTTTCATGAATTCAACCAACTTGGCATGCTTCTAAATTAAATTCTCTTGACTGGTTATAAACTGCAAACCATGATTGTTAGTATATAAAATAAACTACCTAGGCATAAGATAGTGTCTCCATTATTTTAGGGCTTCTATTAATCCATAAAATATATGCTATTAGATGTGGAATATTTATGTTAGGTTTCATTCATCTTCTCACTAAAATAAGAAACATGTTTATCCTCTTGACTAAGAACAACAATAATAACCATTCTACTTGCATCACACTTGACTTGGAAAGGTTTTAAAAAACCAAGTAGAGCTAAAGTTGATTTCTCTATTATCTTCTCTTTCAATAGTTCAAATTCTCTATTAGCTACAACAATCCATCTAAACTGTCAATGTTCTTTTTTAATGGTTTTAACTATAGGTGCACATATATGGCTGACATATCTAATAATATTTCTATAAAATCTAGCTAACCCATGAAAACCTCTTACCTCATGAATATTCCTTGGGGTTGTCATTCTTTGATAACTCTCATCTTCTTTGGGTCCATGTTTGTCCTTCTCGAAAGATTATGAGACCCAGATAGGTTAACATTGTTTCTTGAAGGGGAATTTCTTCATGTTTATAAAGAGTTTCTCCTATTGCAACCTCTTCAGCACCAAATTTAAGAGCCTAAAATGTTATTTCCTAGTTTTATTAAATACAAGAATATTATCTAAATATACAATTATAAACTTCCCATTAAAATCTTTAAATAGTTCATTCATGAGTCTCATGAATGTATTAGGTGTAATAGTCAATTGAAGATGCATAACCAACCACTCATGTATACCATCGTCGGTTTTATAAACAATATTCCATTCATCACCTTCTCTTATACTAATTTGGTAATACCCACTTTTCAGATCTGATTTGAAAAATAATTTACACAATTCAAAATATCCATTAGATCTTCCATATGAGGTAAATGTAATATGTACCTTACCATTATCTTGTTTATTACTCTAGAATCCAAACATATTCTCCAACCTTCGTCCTTCATTGGACTTAAAATTTTAGGTGCAACAAAAGGGATTAGACTCTCTTTGATCAGTGCTAGGTTCATCAACTCTTGAACTTGATTTCCAATTTCCTCATTCTTCTTGGTTGTCATACTATAGGGTGATTTTGCTAGAAAATTTGCAGCTACAATCAGATCTATGTGATGAATGATGCTCCTTATAGGTGGAAAGGAATTTGGAAACTCATTAATATTGATGTCAACAAGCTCAAGTATTAGTGCTTTAAGTTTAGTAGGTAATTCACTCAAATATGTATTTTTAAGGAAAATTTATCAATCAAAGAAAATTGTAAATTTTCTTTCTTCTTAACTTCTTGCAACAACTCCTTATTAATCATCATTTTCACAATGGGGCTTGTTTCACTTTTTACTCCTCTTCTAGGGGAAGAAACACATGCTTGTAGTTATCCTCTTCGAAAGTGTAACGATTTCTCCTTCCATCATGAACAAATCTCCTGTCATACTGCCATCGTCTCTCCATCAAGATATAACAAACATCCATAGGCAAAATGTCACACAACACTTCATCTTTGTAGCTACGAATATGGAATTGTACCCTACTTTGTTCACTTACCAAAATATGATGTCTTTTTCTCAGCCAAGACACTTGATACATAGTAGGATGTGCCATCCTCTGAAATCCTAACTTCTCTACTATATTTGTAGAGACTATATTGTTAGTGCTACCATTGTCAATAACCATTTTGCGACATTTACCATTGTCAATCACCATTGCATGTCCCATTAGCCTAGTCCCTACATATTTGACATTCTGGTCATCCTCCACATAGTTATATTCAAAGTACTTATCTAATGTGGTAATCCAATCAAGTAACTCTTCCACATTTAAGTTTATACCATATAGTGGCACTTCTATCTTTGGTTTTGATCCTTCATTGGTAACTAACTTTATCTATTGTTCCTCTATTGACTCTCTTCTTGGAGCAAATTTCATCTCCTCTTCTGAACTTGTATCTTAGAATTGTTGATTTCTTCCACATTAGGTTCTCTTCTCTGGTATGTCTCCATGGATTCCATTCTTTCCTGGGTATGCCTTGACTCAGTCTAAAATCCTCTTCCCTCATATTTCTTTCTCGACCTCATCTTCTATGTGCCATATTTGTTTTTGTTGTTCTACTAGTCTTTCCAAATATTATTGGTCCTTGGGTTATACAAAGCTTCCTTACCCTAATACCACAATGATGATGATCATTCTCACAATTTCCTTTCGTCCCTATCTAGATTTAATCTCACACAAACGAATGGTTTAGTTTTCCCAATATCTGAAATATGGGGGTATGAAGATTATTCTCTCTGGCCTAAAGATATTTTCATGGTTGTTGTATCCAATGTTTCAAGGACCAAATGTTCTTAAATAAATTTTTAAGAACATACAAAAAAATATCTTTCCTCGATCCATGCAAAACCATAGGGCACACAATGGAGTTCGATTTCTATGTATCTGATATTTAGAATATCTTAATAGGCGTCGCTTCTATTGTAAACCCAATCTCTTCTAACCCAAATATCTTGCTCAATTTGGTGGTCTAAAAGATTTGGAAATTGGAATTTTTTTGAAGAGTTGGATTAACTTGGATCTAGATAGATACTCAATGTCAAATTTATGCCAGTGGCTTCCATATAGGATTTCCCCAATCTAGGAATCTGGAACATTTGTGATTTTTAGTTTTTTTTTTTTTGTTGAGCACCAGATATATTTTGGGCCATATCTAATCCTTGTTGAATATAATGGTCTTTGTGTTGTTCTAATTCTTTCTACTTCCAACTAATCGAACCTGCAACTACAATTAAACTTTGTGACAATAAACAATATAAGTATATGCACAAAGACACAACCCTACTTAGAGGAATCAAAGATATACATATAAATCTATAAGTCGGTTTTGACACACACTATTCCATTAGTTGTGATGGGATCAAAAGGGAGGGTCGCAAACTTAAACCCCATATTTTTTTCACAATAATTTACCAGCTATTCAGGAAAAAAATTCTAGAAGATAGGCTTTTAAATGGCCAATTGATACAAACAACTAGGAAGAAAACACAATGTAGTTATAACGAGTGGGTCTGATTTTATTCATAAAGAGAATTATAGAGTTGCATTAAATACTCAAAGTGATCCCATTACTCTGTCTCATAGTCTCACGGGACTATAGGTTACATACACTTATTTACAAAACAAAGGAGAATATCCTATAACATAATAGTGGGGGTTGCTTGCTAATCGTGCCTCTCTTGAGTTTACATCTAGGCATTTTTTAGAAGCTTTCTAATTGACTAAGTACAATTGTCCCATATGGGACACATAAAGAAAAGAAAAAAATATATGGTAGTAAATATCTACAAGGATTTTTCCTTCATGGGGAAAAGCATATTATATTGTATCTAAAAATTAATTTTGGTGCCAATTGGACCCATATACGAGTGGATATGACTATATCAAACTAGAGTGATTCTTATTGGGACATATCTAGTACTATATCAAACTAGAGTGATTCTTATTGGGACATATCTAGTGATACTACGTTATTGTTGTCGGAAGAATCTATGACCATCAACTCAATCCCAAGTAAGTTTTTCAACAAAATTTGTAAATAATTTCCTTTAATGGAAATTAGCAAGTTATACTAATAGATATAAACAATATCATAAATTGATTCCTTTGGCAAAACCATATACAATACTATGTACCATAAAACAACTAAAATGACCTTGTTAGAAGATTTATGTAGAAATGAATAATAAAATATAAGTGATCAATATCTCTCAAATTCAATTAAATATGTAATGAACATACATAAACAACCTCTGCACTACATGGATCAAGATGAAAAACATATTAGAAAAAAAGAGACTTGAACCAAGCATGAGTTTAGAGTATGAGATAGTGTATAATTCAAATTCTAACCATACCAACATACTTCCTTGAAAAGGAAATAGTAAGAATGAAATGGTATATTCTTAAATCTTCAACCATAAAAACATATTTCCTTAAAACAATAGAATTGATAAACCATGTTAAAAAGCAAAGGAAAAAGTAAATTAATATTTTGGTTGAATAGATCTTAGATAAAAGTAAAACTAAAAATTGTAGTCTAACTATTTATATTTTGAGTATTTCTAAGCATATTTTTCGATTAGTATTATCTAAATTTCAGAAAAAATTGTTAAAATTACAAGTTTGAATTCTAAAATCTACATAATCTAAATAATACAAAAACTTTTTAAAATATTAAATCCATTTATAAATTCAAAACACTCTTTAAATAATAAAAATCAATTATCTCACCTTTTATTTTTAAATTTCTTTAAAAAATCCAATTACAAAAATGTTATACTTTACCCAATTAAGATACCAAAAATAAATTAAAATCAGAGAAGTGGCATATTTAGTTGAGATAATCAGCACTTCTATTTCATATCGCAAACCCTAAAAGGGTAAAGTTCATCAAAATATCACCACACAAATCCTTGGGGAGATTCTAGTTCTTTTCATAAGATTTTTCTTATGGATGCTTAACGGGTAACATTTATGTCTGATATAATTATGATGTATTCCCGTGGAGAAAGACAAACTCATTCTCATTTGAGTTGCAAGCTTATTTATTTGACACACAATACGATATATTCCTTTCACAACCTTTAGTCTTATCGCAAGTATTATTGAAATAACAGTAGTATAACCTTTAGTCTTATCGGAAGGATTATTGAAATAACAGTCGTATAAGGAGGTTACCGTTTTTTTTTTTGGGAAATAATGGAAAATTTAGTATGATTGCGTTGAAATTTAACTTAAATTTTCGGAAATTTAGATTAGTTATAATTTCAAGGGTTGAGATTAGCCATAATTGCGAGTGTTCTACTATATTTTAATGGTGCTGAATCTATTTTTAATAACGCTGAATCTATTTTTATTATAAAAAATATAATTCAAATATTTTCATGTATATGTTGTATGTATACAACTAATTGATTTGTTCCCTTGATATGGTTTATGATATATGTTATATGGTGCATGTTTTCATGTATACATATATTGAGTATTTTGTTTTTTCATATGGGATAGGATATATGTATGTGTTGGATGATTCGATATGGTTGGTTTACGTATTAGGTATATTTTCTAGTTAACATGGTTTATATTATCAATTATAATTATAATTTATTTTTGGTTAATGAGATATTTAATGTGGTTGATTATAATTATCATATTATCTATATGAATTTGTACTTTCGACGGATTAATCTACTGGATTTTGAAATCTTGGTGGAAATTAGAGAAATGCATTTTAGGGAAGAGCACTTGCCTCAGTGAGGATGCTTATTTGAATGTAGTACCTAGGAAGATTGAGAAATGGGAAAATGCATGTTAAAGTGACCTCCAAAGTTAATATGGGGAAAAGGGTGTAGGGGAAAGCGTTATAATTCTAATTTATATATTCTATACATTTGTAGATTCACCCTCAAACCTAAGTTCTTCTTTCCAAGGGAAATACAAGAGAAATTCCTCAGAGTTTGTGACATTGATATGAATTATGAAAGAAGAGTCCATATCATTATTAGGGCTAACTATCTAATGAGAAAATGTTTGGTGGAGTTACATATGATTGTTGCATGCTCTTATGGGATTTATTGGTTGGGTAGTGTTATGTCTATGCCAAGTAGGCCAAAGTGGACTAAGGGGTTTAAAGCATGGTGTCTTCACTAGGGGAGAAATACCATACCACCTGTGTTCATATATATATATAT
>APFE031487799.1:157364-173350 GCA_000404065.3 Pinus taeda | reverse complement strand
TTTTGAGGTTGCCATCAAGTCCAAAGGGGGAGATTGTTGGCATTATGGATAAAGTGTTGTCCTTGATGGCAACTCTTGCAGGTGATGGAGCACTATACATCAGGTCAGTAGCAGAGATTGATGACCAGCTTTCAAATATTGGAGAAAATAATGGGTATGCAGGTACTCAGTACAAAAGGCACGTACATGCAGGTATTCCATACAAAAAGTGCGTACATACCCGCAGGTCACCTGTTCAGAAGGTGCGTACCCCCAGTGCACACTCTTCAAGGCATTAAAGCACGCACACGTGGGGTTTCTTATGTTTAACCCTTGGTATTTAGCCGACGGTATTGTATTATTATGGTTTTGGCCCATGGTATTGGTCCATGATTTGAGGAAGAGCTTGCCTATATAAAGCAAAGGAAATCATTTGGCTTGAGTATCTTTTGAAATTGAATATCTTAAGATCTGAAATATTGGGTTCTCGGTTTAAAAGCTTGATTTATAAAAGAGAAATTGAAAGCGAATCTGTGAAGGGTGATCCCTCGAGCGCAAGACCAGATCTGAGCATCTGACTATATTTCGGCCCTAATCAGAGGTACGCAGGTGATTAACAGTGCGAGTGCGTGGGTACGCAGAGGCGACAAAGGCGCAGTGCGTGGGTACGCGGAGGCGACGAAGGGGCAGTGCGTGGGTATGCAGAGGCGACGAAGGCACAGTGCATGGGTACGCAGAGCGGCAGAGGTTCAGGTGCGTACGCATAGAAACAATACGCGGCGCGATAGTGTCTTTGGGTGCGTGGCTTCAGTGAAGTATGCGGCGGGATAGTGTATTTGGGTGCGTACCTTCAGAAACAGTACGCAGCACGATTGAAGAGCAAGTGCGTAGGCACGCGGTGCAATAGAACGCTGTCTGCGGGTATACGCAGGGGCGCAGAAGGTGAAGTGCGTGGGGACGCAGGCCAGTGAAAGGAAAACTACGTATCTATCTTAAGATCTTCTGTTGACTGAATTTTTCTGTTGAAAAGGTGTTCTGGGTTTAGTTCTGTTATTGTTGATCTGGTTACTACAGCTGACTGTGTAATTTACATGTACTTGATGATCGTGGATCCAGTTTGAAAATTTATGAAAAGTGGTCCTTGAAAATAAGTAAGGGGTTGTAGCTCCCTTCCAGAAGAGACTGGAAAACGAGAGAGAGTTGTAGCTCTCTGCAGGTTGTAGCCTGCGTACTGGTAAAGGACTGCACCAGTACAAGACCATTATAAAAGGAGTTTCTAATTTGGAAGAAGATAGAGACATATTACAGCAGGTGGTTTTCACCCACATTGGGTTTCCACCTTATATCTGGTGTTCTTTGATGTGTCTGTCTGTTTTTTCTTGTTCATGCTCATTATTTTATGGTACTGATATGGAAAAATAATTCAAAGTGTAAATAAGATTTGGTAAAAGAACTAGATAATACTGATTCACCCCCCCTCTCAGTATTATTTTCAACAGTCCTTTTGACATAGAGTGCTTAAGACAAACTCATCTTCCTTTAGTCTATTGTTCATTTTTGTCTTCAAAGGTCTAGCTATCATATTTACAAGTCTATGTAGAGAAACAATTTTTCTCTTATCATATCCATGCTAAATCCATTTCTATGATTAAAAACAATTCAAACATTTCCACTATCAAATTTCTATAAAAAAAACTAACATTCAAATTAACATCCAAACTCAAAACGAAAACATCACCTCAAAGCCATTGAAAAATAGTGTCGCATAATCTTTGGAAATTAATTCTTTTCTCTTATGCAAGGAATGGCAAAATTAACACTCAAATTAACATCCAGGGTCAACATCGCCTAATTAGACAACTCATCAGATAACGCTATTGAAAAATAGTGTCTCGTAATCTTTCAAACTTAAATCTTTGCTCTTATCCAAGGAATAATACAATAGCAAGATATTCTAAATTGCATTTATAACATATTGACATTGCTACATGTTTTCGCCTTAGAATATTAACCTTCACTTTTTTGGCCGAAATATAAGGACAACAAAGGTAATTAAAATAATATTTCTATAGTGTTTCCTACATTTGTTTAGAAATGCTCGTTATCACTCTACGTCGTGTATAAAGAATACCATATTTTATTGCATGATTGAGTCAAGGATTTATCATCAGTAACCCTTGCAGTTGCTGATGGTTAAGTATGTTCACACGTCGAAGGCCTGCAAGTTGCACTACTTCATGTGTGTTAGGTATAAAATATCACACGCTACAGTGATTACTATGTGAGATTTATGGTTCCAATTGTTTTTGTCGGACTGGGTATCATTACGAGATATATCATTAATAATAAGGGTAATGGTGTTTCCTATGTGAGATCTATGATTCCAATTCTCTTTCTCGGACTCGGTATCCTCACGAGATGCTTAAGGGTTCTTGGGTTTACACTTCGCATAGGATAATAGGGATTTATAACAATTTATTTTAATTTTAATGTTTTTTAGTTGTTGTTTTTAAATTGTTACATTTACTTATAAAATAAATTTAGCGTTATATTTAATAGGTATTATATTAGAAGTAACTAATTTGTTTTTATATGAATTAAGGAAGAATCTGTTCTGATGTCGAGCATGAGTTAAGCTCTCGCAATCATGGCGGTTTAGGGTTTAGGACAATTCTGCAATGGTAGACCTGCAAGTTTGCAACAACTCTGCCATCTCTTACAATAAGACGACAAACCATAAGGGACAAGAGAGGCGCGTGAATCATGAATCTCCCTCAGGGGGAGGACATGCAGCCTCCACCCAATGAAAATGAACACACTTCAACGCATGGGTAAGCTTGCAAGCAAACCATCCAAGAAGAAACGGGAGAAGCACAGAATGCACAAACAGACAAGAGGACCGACAATGAGAATCCAAAAGTGATATCAGCCACTTGCAAGCTCGTTGCAGCCAAGAGACCTAAGATTGAGCTCCCAAGCAATAGGATCAATGCTCAAATCCAATACATGAAGGATCATGTCTTGATCGGGAAGTTTATTGGCTTTTGGCCCACAGAAAAAGAATTGCAGGGTTGGATTGCAGCCAAATGGAAGCCGAAAGGACACATAACCCTGCAGTTGGGCCCTAAGGGATTCTTCATAGTAGTTTTCAACTGTCTAGACGATAGGAACAGAGTCCTTGATGGAGGTCCATATTTCTTCAATGTTGTTTGACTGTATCTGAGGGATTGGGTTGGAATTCAACCCGGATAAAGAAGATCTCAGCTAGGCTCCAGTTTGGATCTGTCTCTACTCCCTCCCTCTGGAGTATTGGGATGAAGCTTCACTACAAGATATTGGAAATGGCCTTGGTGAGTTCGTCAAGATTGTTGAGGAGACTAAACTTCAAGGATATACCTCATATATCCGAATATGCGTCTACATGCATCTCAGCAACGCTCTTCCAGATGTGGTAAGTCTTTTCCATGACCACTTTGAATGGGTCCAATCAATAGATTATGAACATGTCTTGTTTCACTGTAGGAAATGCCACGCCCTTGGACATTTATTTCGTGATTGCCCCTCCAATCTGAAGACCTCAGCCCCAACTCCCTCTGATAAATCTGATGCGGATGGCTTCACCAAAGTCACCAATCGTAGAAAGAACCCCAAAAAATTTGATCCAAGCTCTAAGACATCTGTTGACAACCCTTGCATGCTATCCACAAGAAACAACTTTGAAACCCTGGCACATCTAGAGTTGAACATCCTCGAAACCCCTGCTCCCTCTGAGGATTAGCCCAAATCAAAAGTCCAATCTACCTCCACTAGCTCAAAGAAACCCTAGAAATCTAAACAAACAATCGACCTCATCTTAACCCCTCCGAGCGAGACCCTCGCATGGCACCATCAAAGCATGGATGTGGACAACACGCATGCCAGTTTAAAAAATGCAATGGAAATTACAGAGGAAAGAGGTGAATCCCAGCACATGGAAGAGGAACCAGAAAGCATAAACATTGGAGATCTGGATATACAAGGCTTAGAACAAGCTTGTAAGACAAAAAACTATGAAAAGATTCCAGAAATATAGTTGGAAAACCTGGAAGTAATTCTTTCTATAGCACAACAACAAAGAACCCTTGGCATACAACCTTGAAGTCAATGGGATGACAAGAATCTCACCAAAGACAATAAAAAGAGAGGAAGGAAAATGGATCTCCAACGAACCATCCACATTGGAGAAATGCTGGTGGAATCAGGAAGATATTCCAAGCTTACAAAGTACTATAACACCCTTTCCAATACTCCATCATGAAACTCATTTCATGGAATATTAGAGGGCTCAACAACCCTGGGAAATACAAACTGATAAAAAGTATGATTCAGCAGGAGAAGCCCCAAATCCTATTCATGCAAGAAACCAAATGTAACTCTACAACTCTAGATATAACCATAGCAAAAGTGTGGCCAGGTAGTCAAACAGTAGCAGTGGATGCCTCAGGAGCTTCAGGAGGCCTTGCAATAATCTGGAATGAGCAAGCGATCACACTTACTAATATTCAAGCGGATAATCACTTCATTCGAGCTACCTTCCACATAATAGGGACAAATATACATGGGCATGTCACTAATGTTTAATTCCCCTAGGAGGCCATGAACAAGATAGATATACTGAACAATCTATCCTTGATGAATGTTGATATAACCCACCCACTCTGGATCACCGGAGGGAACTTCAACATGATAACCAAATTGGAAGAAAAAAGAGGGGGCAGAAATAAGCTAGATAATGAGAGCTGTCATTTAAAAAACTTCATCCAAAAACAACTGGCTCATTGATATGCCTTCTAATAATGGAGTTTATACCTAGAACAATAAAAGAGTAGGCTCTCAATAGATCGCCTCTCGTTTGGACAGATTCCTACTCTCTCACAATGCAATCCATCTAGGTGAAGATCTCTTAGCTTCAATCCTTCCCCTCACGAGCTCAAACCATTGGCCAATCGTGCTTCAATGGACAAGACCAGGCAACACTGCTCGTCAGCCTTTTCGCTTTGAAGCTTTCTGGCTGTCGCATCCAGATTTCAAAAATTTCATAAACACGGTATGGAAAAGCTTTAGACCAGTGGAAGGCTCAAACATGTTTCAACTCCAACAAAAACTCAAAAATATCAAATTCAACATCAAACAATGGAACCAGTACCCTTTTGGCAATATGTTTCAAGCACAAAAGTCTCTAGAGTAGGAAATGAAAAGGTTACAACAAAGGATTATCATGGAAGGATGTTCAGAGGAACTCTCGACACAGGAAACACACCTACAATCACAAATCTCAGAAAGAGCTAAGCAAGAATAAGTACTATGGAAGCAAAAATCAAGAGTCAGATGACTTAAGGAAGGTGAAAAAATTATGAAGTTCTTTCATCGTACAATTGTTAAAAGGAGAATGAACAATACCATTACTCACATCCAGAACAGGCAAGGAGAAAGAGTAGAAAACCATGAAGACATAGAGCAAGAACTGCTCACCTACTTCAAGTAAGTTCACCAAGAGCCACTGTCTTATATGATGGAAGCCATAGAGAAAATAATCAAGTATATTCCAAAGTAATTACTGAGGAACATAATCAGCTTCTTCTCAAGACGATTTCCCTACAGGAGGTGGAAAATGCGATGCGTCAATTGAAAGAAGGAAAAGCGCCTGGCCAAGATGGGTTTACTTCCAATTTTTTCCACAATTTTTGGGATTTGATCAAAATAGAAGTCTGGCGGGTAGTTGAGGAATCCAGGTCCAATAGGTGGATGCTTCCCTCCATGAATGCAACCTTCATTGCCCTCATTGCCAAAGAAGTACAATCTCAGACCCCTGAGAAATTTAGGCCTATTGCGCTATGTAATGTCATCTACAAAATAGTCTCCAAATTCGTTGCCTTGAGGCTTAAACTACTGCTACCGCTACTCATCTCACTAGAGCAATCATGGTATGTGGAAAGCTGACAGATCACGAATGAAATTATTCTTACACATGAGATCATTCACTCCTTGAAGGAATATAAAAAAGCAGGTATGCATCTTAAAATAGATATATCTAAAGCATTTGATAGCTTAAGTTGGAATTATATTCAAAGGATGCTAAATGCCTTTGGTTTTTCCCCCTCATGGGTTAGATGGGTTATGAGTCTCATATCATCCACCTTCTTCTCCATTTTGATTAATGGCATCCCGTCCTCCCCTTTTCATCCCTCAGAGGAATTCAATAGGGAGATCCTTTATCTCCTTTTTTGTTTGTCATCATGGTGAAAGGCCTGGGTAGATGTATCAAAGAAGCTCTTCACTCCCAGCAATTAAGAGGCCTCTCGTTTCCCAATTCCCCTACCTTTACTCACCAACAATTCATGGACGATAACATGCTTTTTGGCCATCCCTCAGTCTAGGAAGCTCGCAAATTAAAATCTTTGTTGACTGCTTTTTTTGTTGCCTCTGGAGATAATATAAACCAGGCTAAATCACAAATTTTCTTTTTTCATACCCCTGTGGTGACCCAAGCCTCCATTGCTCGTATCCTTGGTTTTTCAATAGCTGCACTCCCATCCAAATATCTGGGAGCACCCATGACTGATACTGCCCTGAAACACTCATCTTGGCATCTGCTCTTAGAAAAATTAGAAGCTCGTCTCTCTTTATGGACTCACAGATCCCTCAACATGGCCAGTCACCTAGTCTTAGTAAAAGTTGTTTTACAATCTATGCTGCTGTATCTATTTTCTGTCTTGGCAACACCAAAATGGGTCCTCAAAGCAATAAAAAAACTCCAAAGATCCTTTTTGTGGCACAACTCAGGACATAATTGCAAATGGGCTCTAGTCAAATAAAGCACAGTTTGTCTTCCAAAGAACTCACGAGGCACAAGGCTTAGCGATCCTTATCATAGCAACGCTGTTATGGGAGCACGCATCTAGTGGAATTGGCTCATGGCACCGCATGCTCCCTGGGCTACTCTATGGACTGAAAAATATGCCAACGACAAACCTATAGAGGATCTCATCTGACTCACTGACATAGGCCCAGGATCCCTAATCTAGAATGCAGCAAAGTAACACAAGAATTTAATCTAGTAGCACAACTTCTGGGAAGTTAGGGATGACACCAGTGCAAGATTCTGGGAAGATTAATGGCAGCAGAAACCCAAACTAAAGGATCTGATCAAACCCTATCAAATACCTGATTGGGACACACAAAGGCTTGATACGATCAATCAATATTGGAGACCTACCATAACCCAAGGGTTCAGGCATTGACTAAGCTCTGATCTCATCATTCGGCATGGCTTGGAGTTTGATCAGCAAATCTTGGGAATGAAAATCTCCAGCAGGAAAATACGTTATTCAGATAAGAAGGATGTGCTCAGATGGCGTTATGAGGCAAGAGGAACTTTCACCACGCATGAAGCTTATACCATAATCATCAAATATCATACATTCAAAGATCCAATCTGGAACTCAATCTAGGCCCCCAATATCTAGTCGAAGGTGTCCACATTCCTTTGGTTGCTTTGTCAAAACAAAATCCTCACTTGGGACAATCTGCAGAAGAGAAACTTTCACGGACCTTCCATCTGTCCCAATTGTAAATAAGAAGAAGAAACCACTTTGCACCTCACGAATTGTTGCTTACTAGCTCATAGGCTCTAGGAAAAAGTTATTTTTCGATGTCAAAAAGAAAAGAAAATGAATGAATAAATCCCCACCACTGTGCATAATTGGGCTCAGAATCCATATAAGAGTAAGTTACTAAACACCTTTTGGAAGCTCATCCCAGGCCTTCTCATGTGGACAATATGGAAAGAGAGGAACAATCATATCTTCAAGGATTAGTCCTCACCTTTGGAAACCCTCTGGACCACTATCTACCAAAACCTTAGGGAAACCCCGCTACTTCAAACTTTGCATGACAATGACTTTCCCTCCTTTCCACAGGAAAAGAATATCTGGGACAATTGGAATCTACAATGGAATCAAGAACTAATATTCCCCATTAAACCTACATCAATGAGCACAATATCAGATAAATGGTCTCCTCCACCCCAGCATGTGATCCAATTAAACTTTGATGGTGCCTCAAAAGGTAATCCAGGCAAATCAGGGTTGGGAGGAATTTTCAGAGATCATAAGGATGCTCCCCTTCTAACCTTCATAGGCTCAAATGGATGGGACACAAATAACTCAGTAGAACTCGAAGGGTAATGGCAGGGGCTCCTCCTAGCTCAAAATCATGGTTTCTTCCCAATCGTGATTCAAGGGGACTCTCAAATCCTAATAAATATGGTAAACAAAATTCTGCAGGGGATTCCCTCAAACAAAGTGGGCAACAATTGGAGATTAGCAGAAAGACTGGAACTCATTGAAATTTGGCTCAGGACTGACAGAGCAGTCAATTTCAAGCATATTCGGAGGAAGGGTAATAGAGTGGCTGACCTTCTTTCCAATATAGGAGTGGAGAGCAGAATTTCACTGAGTGCAAACTCACTATCTACTGTTTCCACGGAGGTCTAGCTAAAAGAATACAATGAATTAGTGCAGATGGAGAAGACACCAGAAGAAGGAGAGCACCTAGATACTGGTGACATTCAATGTTATTTATGAGGAATGCAATGGACGGCGGTGAGAGGACAAGCCACTTGGTCGATGGCGTCTCTCCCCACACCACTCTGAGTCGATGTTTTGACAGATTGTAGGCAACATTTAATGAAGGCTTGGATCAAGAAAGAGTTGTTAACCACCCAGCCATGGACTCACCTCACCTCATTGCATCTCCTTCTCCTCTGCTCCACTACAAATGTCTGCCCCAAGATACTGAACCTAGCTCTTGCACAGTTACTGGATGTCGCTGCTGGTTAGCTTGTTGTGTTGATTTCGGTAATGGGCATCATGATACCCATTCTAGGTTCTGTCAGTTAACCACAGCCCAGCCGGTCCTTGTTCCCCTACTCAATCCTTTTGCCATCATTCCCACTGAAAATTTAGCCAGGCATTCTAATATGGTTCGCCATGGCATGAGAAGCCGAAGAGGCAGGACTCAGGGAGATAGTGCCCACCCCTAGACAGAGCCGAATCATGAGCCTTTTGCCTCCTCTCCTTCCCTTGATCTTTATCCCCCTCATAGCTATGGTTTAGGAAGATATCCCAATACTTGCAGTGGCCAGAGTTGTGCTTTGTCTCCAGGTGAAGGTCATAGGGATTTTGCAGTTCACACTGCCAATTTCCCTTTGCCCCCTCACCCTGCTCCCCACTCGACCCAATTCCGATTTCGTAGCACCATAAACAAATCAATGATTACTGCTATAATCACCATCCTTTTCACCAAAGACAATGAGCAGCCAACCATCCAGGTAGAAAACTTTGAATTGCAGCAAGAGGAAGTTCACAGATACAGAAATGGCCGAGACACAGGAAAGAATCTACTGGATGAAGGAAAAGTTTCTTTGCATTGCAATACCATGGGTGGCGGTCAGCATGCAAAGGGTGGTGGTTTGGGTGCCACGCACGTCCCAAGTGGAACAGAGTTTGATGGGCCTACTCTGAAGGCAGCTGCTAGCAGCCATGGTGTTGCCCAACTTATGGGTGGGCCACATGGTGGAGCGTCGACGGAGGAGGCAGATGACTAGGCATGTTTGATTGTTGAGGAGCCTATCCTAGACGAGGATTACTAGGTGAAGAATCTGCTGGATGAAGGCAAACTTGCTCTGCATGGTTAGACCATGGGTGGCGATCATCATGATGAGGGTGGTAGTTCTGGTGCCACGTGCTTCCCAGGTGGCATAGAGATTGAAGGGCCAGCAATGAAGGCAATAGCTAGCAGCTATGGCGTCGTCCAACTTGTGGGCGGGCCACGCGACAGAGCGTCGACAGAGAATGCAGATGACTAGGCATGTTCGATTGTGGAGGAGCCTGTCTCGGATGAGCTCAAATGATTTCACGCGACTGCCATGTGTCTTTTGGCTGGTATTTTTGATTTGTTAGCTCTTCTGGCTTCTGTTTGCATCTTTTTATGTCATGGTGAAACTTCTTTGGGTTTTGTTTTTTTCGGTCTTAAAGATTGATATCCCATCTAGGTTTTGTCTTTACGGACTGGTTTCCCCAATGTTGGGGCAGTCAAGATATCCTTTGATACACTATGTTAAGCTTGGCTGAGGCCTGTGCCTCTTTGTACATTTTTGTTACATATTAATAAATTAACTTAACTTAGAAAAAAAAACTAATTTTTTTCTATACAACCTAGACATTAGTTTTGGAAAAACTATCAACATATGAATTGAATTGTGAAAAGATAAAACCCTAAATAGTTGATGTGAGTGCCCCCTAATTTATGCCCTCCATGGATACCAACAAGTTATGCTATTAGCCCTTTATGTTCTTTATTATGCCTATCTCCTTCTCATTGATTATGGTTAAGAATGACTAAACAATCCTAGAAAATGTTTTTGAATATCATGCCGTGTTCTTATTACACATAACTAGACTTAGTGATATTGCTTATGAGGAGTATTAGGAGCTCGAGGAGTATTAGGAGCTCAGTTGTGGGACTCCTCATCCACTTCGATGGTCCCTAGTTTGATATTTAATAGTTGTAATAGTTGTAGATCATGTGCGAATTAATAACTTATCTTTGATATTTGCGCTTTTACCTAATTTGCGAGGAATATTTGATGACTCTCATCGATTATTATATTAGACTTAAATGCTATTATCAATGATCATAAATAATGGAATATGTATTATTGAATTAGTGTGACTAGTCTCTAAGAATATGGTTAATTTCATACATATTTTCTTCATAGTATGCTTTTTTTTATGTGTTGTTGCTATGGATGTTGATAATGATATTGGATATCTTCATAATGAATGAAACTAATGATCTTTGAGGACTGAATATGATGTGTCTTGTTCGGTTATGATCAATTTCATGTATATGTTAGATGTATACAACTAATTGATATGTTTCCTTGATATGGTTTACGATGCATGATGCATGCTTTCATTTATATATATATTGGGTATTTTTTATTTTATATGGCATAGGATATATGTACATGTTGAATGACTCGATGTGGTTTGTACATGTATTAGGTACATTTTCTAGTTAACATGTTTTTAAATATCAATTATAATCTATTCTTAGTTAATGAGATATTTAATGTGATTGATTTAATTATGTGTTGTCTCTATGCATTTGTCGTGGATTTTGAGATCTTGGTGGACATTAGAGAAATGCACTCTAGGGAAGGGCACTTACCTCAATGAGGATGATTATTTGATCCTAGTGCCTAAGAAGATTGAGAAATGGGAAAGTGCATGTTAAAGTGATCTCCAAAGTTAATGTGGGGAAAGGGTGGAGGGGGAAGCCGCTATAATTCCAATTTTCCAATTTAGATATCCTGTATATTTGTAAATTCACCCTCAAGCCCAAGTTCTCCTTCGGATAAGGGAAATACAAAAGAAATTATTCAGCATGTTAATGTGTGATGTTGATATGAATTATAAAAGTACAGTCCATATCATTACCAGGGATAATTGTCTAATGAGTAATCGTTTGTGGAGTTACGTACAATTATTTCATGTTGTTTATGAGATTTATTGGTTGGGTAGAACTATGTATAAGCCAAGTAGGCAAAACTGCACTATGGGGTTTATAGCACAAGGGATTCATTGAGAGAGAAATTCCATACCACGTGTGTTCATATTAGGGGATACAATATTGAGGAAAAAATGACATAATATATTGAACATATAATAGAGGGTAAAGAGTTTTTATATTGGTAGGTATGAAACGTGGAGCTCAAGGTTAATGAAAAAATATAAAGGGCCATAAAAAATGTTAATGAAGAAATGGATACCTACAATATGGGTTTTTCTAAATTGGGAAGGTGTAGTGGTTTTTTATTGGTAGGGGGTTAAATAATATGAGTTTTAGAGGTATCTCCTAATATATAGTCAAATTAAGGGTATTGTTTAGTATGCAACGAACACACATGATATGTCAGAGTTTCATGAGTGAAGCCCTCATGGTTTAGAGTGGTCCTTTAATGTGAAGGATACAAAAGTTCAATTTGACTTGTACATTGTACTTTTATTGAGGTCCAATTTGTAGGATGTCATTGTTGTGTAACTAATATGACTAATTGAAGTCAGGCGTAATGTTCTTCATTTAAGGGGATTCCATTACTAGGTGGTTTCCATCACCAACTGAAAGGGGTGGTAAGACCCTTGCAAACTATAATCCCACATGATTTGGAGGTACTATGAGTTTATGAGTCTCTCCACCACAGCTAGGTTGAACTAGTTATAAGCCTATTGATTTAGTCTTGATTAGTTGTGTGAAATTCTTAAGTTCATTGTGAATTTAAGGTTCCTATACTCATCTTTCTTGATATATAATCAAGGGACAACCTCTTTGAAAATTGTTGCAATGGTTGAGTGGAAAATTAAGTCTTTGGTGTATTTAATCCTCTGTTATTGAAGATTAGATCATGGAATCTTGTTGGAGATTGCTTGTGAGAGTTAGAGCATAGTTACCCTAGCTCCAAACTCTCGCAAGCTAAAGATTACATGTGTTTTTGTGTTTAAGTATTTAAATTTTTGAACTATTGTTTTTTATATCGATGATTTAGTTGCATGTTTCTTGTGAGCAATTGAATGGACCTTATCTAGTGTAGTTGTTGGTTTATATGAGTTGTGCTCAAAAATTTTAATTCTAAATTGGTTAAATTTATAATTTTAAAATAAAATTTTTACCGACAACCTTAATGGATTATTATAAAGTATTATTGCAACCTCATATTATCTTTATTAAATATTTTAAATAAATCCAATTTTCTTATTGAAGTATTGTTCAATAAGAAAAAAATCATGGCCATAGTTCCAAAATTACTTGCACACAAGGGAATGAAATAGTTTGTATGCAATTCACAACAATAGTCTATATGCTTTCCCAAAATCCAATCCACTGATAGTTCCTTGTATCTATTTAGCACTCAGTTGCATCCATCCTCTATTTTTTGCTTCACATAATTCCACATAGCATAGATCCACTACAGAGAGTAACTCCGAAATATTTCCATCCAACAACTTAGTTCCAACAACTCCAAGCACATTGAACCATGCAAGTTTGTCAACATATATTTCATAAGTAGAATCATTAATGAAGCAAGGGACACAAGAAATCCCTGAAGGGGAAATTAGATTGTAAAACCATAATCTCACTTTTTCTTTCAAAACAAACAAAAACCTTCATTAATAATGGTGACCATAACAAACACATCAATTTAGAGAAATGTGTTAAAACCACCACCACGACTATCTCCTCAAATCTTTCCATCAATCTCTCATCAATCTCCATCATTATTTTCATTCATTCCTTTCAATCCATCAATCATGCATATACTTCTATGCTTGGTCTATTTCATTACATTTCTCCTTATATAATTTAGATATTAAATATTATACATAAGTAGGAGATCTTTCACTAGCCATCAGAAAGAGGGTCATTTCAATACCTTCCCATTTATTCATACCAAAAGGGAACATGGATTAAAAGATAAAAGACCTAGTAGTTGATACTTGTGGTTATAGTGTAGCTAAGAAAGCATGCTTGATCCAAAGGGACCTCTAGACTTAATTTCAAAACTCAAGCATAATCAACAATTGTTTACTCGCTGAATGTGGAAGTGGACACCAAATGGTAAATGGGAATTTCCCTAATTGAGAAACGAGTATTTCCATCAATTATCATCACAATATTTATGGGATTGACTTTGAATTTATCACACTTATTAGTCCTATTGGATTTGCAGCATACACAATCTCCGCACCCTCTTGGGAACAAGGGAATCACATGATCTGTTAGGCCCCTTTACTACTAGTGTAACCCATTATTCTTATTAGTAAAACCCCTTTATTATATTTTTGTACCCACGTAGTCCCCATATTGTTATTATTGTGCCATTACATTATTATTGTTATGTCGGCTCTGATTATATTATGACCCCTTAGACTCCTATATATATAAAGGAGGTCTTGTCATTTGTATCATCGAAGAACTGTTCATTTGTGTAATGTAAAGGAGGTTTCCCCCTCGAAGCAGCTGAATTCTAAGGCGTTGATCTATCTTTTTGTGAGCTGGTTTCATAAAATTTGGTATCAGAGCTTTGGATTCTAGGGTTTCACTACTCCAAATAGGTCATCGTGGCATTTTCGCTATAACTTGTTTTCTGTGACGTTTCATAAGTGAAAAAAAACCCATTTGAGTCGAAATCGTGGTGAACCTCAGGTCCAAAATTTAGAGCTTTTCACGCAATATTTTTGGAGATATGATCTAAGGAAGTTGGTCTTTTTGCAGACTCCTGAATTACATTCCAAACAAGTGACCTTGGGAAAATTGTCCTAACTTTTATTTTGTTCATCAGATTGCAATTTTGTAAGAAGTTACAAAAAAAGGATGGACTGTAGTTTCCTGTGTATATGTTTTAGACCCGAAGGTCAAAACAGTGACACGTGGAACTTCATACAAGTTCTCTCTTCTAAAAAGGTATATAATCGGGTCATCTTGGGAGATTGTGCATAACTCTTTCTTGGAGAATCCAATTTTGATCAGACTAGTGGCATTGCTAAGAGGACACTAAGGGCTACTACAGGTCACGATTTCGGAGCTAGAAGAGCTGAAATTATAGAGTTATGGTCATTTCAAGATCAAGCTCCTAAAATCGAGAAAATGAAATATGAGGAAGTTTGATGGCAATGATCCAGTAAATTGGATACTACAAATGGATCAATATAATCTACATGAGGTGCAACTATTGCAAAAGGTATGTATTGCATCTTCATATTTAGAACTAGATCAATTTAAACGGTATAAAGGGCTTTTTTCTCATAAACCACTTGTTACGTGATCAATTTTCACAGAGGAAATGATAGCACATTATGAGGATACAAAGAGAAACCCCTTCTTTAGCCAATTGATAAATCTCAAACAAAAGGGTTCAATGGAAGAGGACAGTGAGGACTTTCAAAAATTGAATAGAAGGGTAAATTATATTCCAGAGAAGCAAAGGATTGATGTCTTCATAGGGAATTTAAAGGATAACGTTCAACATGAGGTTCATTTTTGGGAACCTGATTCATTGGAGGAGGCATTCGGGTTGGCAAGAAAAATTGAAAGCAAAATTATGGAAGCAAGGAATTCCATCACTCATGATTATAATTATGGAAGTGTTTCTTCTCCTGGCCTTCCACAACCTACAAGGCTTACACCACAAAAATTTGAAAAAAGAGAAAAAGGGCTTTGTTACAATTGTGATAGAAAATGCACTAAAGGTCATAAGTGTGTTGAGAAGAAATTATTTTACATAGGGTATGAAGAGGAGGAAGAAAAGGATCAAGAAACATCAAAAGAAGAGGATATATGCCAGGACACAACCCCAGAGAAAGAAGAAATGAATCCAACCATATCTTGTAAAGCATTGGCAAGAATTACCACTCAAACTCTCAAGATAGAAAGACATATCAAGAAGAAAAAGGTTCAAGAAGTGAAAGATCACATTGAGAGAGAAGAAATGAATCCAACCATATCTTGTAATGCATTGGTCGGAATTACCACTCCTCGAACTATCAAGGTAGAAGGACATATCAAGAAGAAAATTGTTCAAGAAGTGAAATATCACATCGAGCATCAAGAAATGAATTTGACCATATCTTGTAAGGCATTGAAAGAAATTACCACTCCTCAAACACTCAAGATAGAAGGACATATCAAGAAGAAAAAGGTTCAAGTAGTGAAAGATCACAACGAGCATCAACAACAAGTTCTCCAACTTTTAAAGGATAATGCCACTTTGGTGCAGACTCGAATGGAATAATAGGTAGATCAACATTGTAGTGAAATTTTTTTTGATGTAGGTGATTGGGTATTTTTATGGCTACATCTCAAGCAAGCTATTTATGAGAAGGAAATGTTGGAAATACTACATGCAC
>APFE031487799.1:139423-157344 GCA_000404065.3 Pinus taeda | reverse complement strand
TTTCTATTATCCAACCAGATTGGATAAATGAAGCAAGGGATGAATGGAAGAAGGATAAAGAAGTGTGGCCACTCATTCAAAATTTGCAGAATATCCCAATTCAAACAATATTGCCAGAACTTGAAGAGGAAGAAAAAATCATATTGGAACCTGGAGCAGTCACAGAAACAAGAACTCGACAGCTAGGAAATTGATCAATTTCAGAGTATCTCATCAAGTGGAAGAACTTACTTGCTGAAGATTCCACATGGGAGGACAAGAATTTCATACAGAAGAATCAAGAACTACTCAAGCGTTGAGGACAACACTTTTTGAAGGAGAGGGGCATGTTAGGCCCCTATACTACTAGTGTAACCCCTTATTGTTATTAGTACATCCCCCTTATTATAGTGTTGTACGCATGTAGTCCCCATATTGTTATTATTATGCCCCATAGAAGCCCACTATTGTTATTATTGTGCCCTTACATTATTATTGTTATGTGAGCTCTGATTATATTATGACCCCTTAGACTCCTACATATAGAAAGGAGGTCTTGTCATTTGTATCATCGAAGAATTTTTCATTTGTGTAATGTAAAGGAGGTTGCCCCCTCGAAGAGTCTAAGTTCTAAGGCGTTAATCTATCTTTTCTATCTTTTTGTGAGTTGGTTTCATAACATGATCTCCCTCCTTAATATCTGTCATGCCTTCTCCTACACTCTCAACTATCCTATAAGCATAATTCTCATTCATTACAGTAGCTTGAAAAGCATATAATGGTGAGAAAAAGAGTCACACATATTTACCCAAAACCCTCATGTCCCAATACTTGAGGAAATGTTTCAATTTTTTCATCCTGCAAATATTATGTCAGCTGGAACTAAAGAAATCAAGAGCATCAAGCAATGACAAGAAATGAGAAGATATTGATAAATGGAAAGAGAAGGAAACCAAAATTTTGGACCTTTAGATATGAGTGGTTTCTCACTAATTTTCTTGAAGCTACATGATTAAATAGACTCAAACTTACTAAGAGATACGCCACAAAGGGAAGTCTAAAAACGTAGAAACATGATTGCCTTTCTAGTCTAGTATAAACTATCAATGTGGAAAATAGAGGTGTGGGTGATTTCGATGTACTCTGTTAGGTCCCTATACTACTATTGTAACCCCTTATTGTTATTAGTGGAACCCCCTTACTATATTGTTGTGCCCATGTAATACCCATATTTTTATTATTGTGCCCCATAGAAGCCCATTATTGTTATTGTTGTGCCCTTACATTATTATTTTTATGCCAACTCTCATTTTATTATGACTACTTAGACTCCTATATATGAAAAGGAGGTCTTGTCATTTGTATCATCCAAGAATTGTTCATTTATGTAATTTAAAGGAGGTTTTCCCCTCGAAGAGGCCAATTTCGAGGGCGTTGATCTATCTTTTCTATCCTTTTGTGAGGTGGTTTCATAACATTTGGTATCAAAGCTTTTGATTCTAGGGTTTCGCTGCTCTAAACAAGTCATTGTGGAATTGTCACTATAACTTTTTTCTGCGATATTTCAGAAGCCAAAAAAAAAAACCATTTGAGACGAAATCTTGCTAAACATCGGGTATGAATTTCAGATCTTGTCTCACTATATTTTTAAGATCTAATATGAGGAAGTTATGGTTTTTGTAAGCTCCAAAATTCCATCTCAAACAGGTCATCGTGGCATTTTCGCTATATTTTTTTTATACAAAGTTTCACACTCTGAAATTAAAAACCCATTTGAGTAGAAAACTCAATGCAGTGTTGTCCCAAATTTTAGATCTTGTTTCGCTATATTTTCGGAGATGCAGTCCAAGACGTTTAGGGTTTCGGCATGCTCCCGAATTACATCCCAAATATGTGACATTGGGAAAAACATCATACCTTTCTCTCTGAGGAACAAATTGAAATTTCATAAGACGTGACAGAAAGAAGACAAACTTTAGTTTGTTGGGTATCATGTTTCGAACCTAAGGTCGAAACTGTCATACGTGGCACTTTGTACAAGTTCGCTCTACTAAACCATTCTATAATTAGGTCATTGCGTTAGATTTGGCATAACTCTTTCTTCAGGAATCCAAATGTGATCAGACTTGTGGTGTTAGAAAGAGGACTTAGAGGGCTATAACAAGCCAAAATTACAAAACTTAAAGATCTGAAATTAATATTGAGCTCCTAAAATCAAGAAAAAATGATATGAGGAAGTTTGATGGCAAGGATCCTGCAAATTGGATGCTACAGATGGAGCAACATTTTGATCTACATGAAGTGCAACTGTTACAAAAGGTATAAAGGGCTTTGTTATCGTAAATTACTTGTCATTTGGTAAATTTTCATAGAAGAAATCATAGCACATTATGAGGATACAAAGAGTAACACCTTCTTTAGCCAATTAATAAATCTCAATCAAAAGTGTTCAATGGAAGAACACATTGAGGACTTCGAAAAATTGAATATAAGGGTAAATGATATTCTAGAGAAGAAAAGGATTGATGTCTTCATAGGTACTTTAAAGGATAACACTTAACATGAGGTTTGTCTTTGGGAACCTGGTTCATTGGAGAAGGCATTTAGGTTGGCAATAAAAATTGAAAGCGGAATTATGGAAACAAGGAATCCTACTACTCACAACTATAAATATGGAAGTATTTTTTCTCCTAGCCTTCCACAACCTAAAACGTTTACATGACAAAAATAGCAAGAAAAAAGAGAAAAAGGGCTTTGTTACAATTGCAATTGCAAACACACTAAAGATCATAAGTGTGCTGAGAAGAAATTATTTTACATAGATCGTGAAAAGGAGGAAGAAAGGATCAAGAAACATAAAAAGAAGAGGATATACACTAGGAAAAAACCCCATAGAAAGATTAAATGAATTAGACCATATCGTAAAACATTGGCAAGAATTACCACTCCTCAAACTCTCAAGATAGAAGGACATATCAAGAAGAAAAAGGTTCAAGAAGCGAAAGATCACATTGAGCATCAAGAAATGAATCAAAAAATATCTTGTAATGCATTGGCTGGAATTACCACTCCTCAAACTATCAATATAGAAGGACATATAAAGAATAAAAAGGTAATAGTGTTGATTGATTCAGGCAATACCCATAATTTTATTCATTGTAAGATAGCTAAGGAATTGAATTGCTTCCTATATCTAGCACCAGAGTGTCAAGTGATGGTTGCAAGTGGAGGAACCATAAATTGCTCTGGAAAGTGCCATAATATCAAGCTATCCATGGGAGAATATGTATTGAACAGCCGAATGCTTTCCATTCCAATGGGTGGTGTTGTTGTTGTACTAGGAATCTAATGGCTACATTGCTTGGGTACAATAGCTTTTAATTTTCAAGAACTTTTCATGAAATTTTCTTTGGAAGGAAATGAAGTTGAATTAAGGGGCATCATAGGGAAAATAGGAAAGATAATCATCTCTAATGGAATGACAAAGATTCTAAAGAAAGAACAAAGAGACATAATTGCACAATTATGTTCGCTAGAGGTTCCCACATCGAAATCATCTATTTCTCCAAATCTCGAAAAGGTGTTGAACAATCATTCCAAATTATTTGAGACTCCCGAAGGCCTCCCACCTATTTGTGATCATGATCATGCTATTCATTTGATTCCATGAAGTGTTCCTCCAAACATCAGGCCTTATAGATACCCACAAGCCCAAAGGAGTGAAATTGAACGTATGGTTGATGAAATGCTAGAGGTTGGTATAATTATCCAACCAAATTCGATAAATGAAGCAAGGGATGAATGGAAGAATGATGAAGTAGGGTGGGAACTCATTCAATAGTTTCAGAAGATCCCAGTTCAAACAATATTGTGAGAACTTGACAAGGAAGGGAAAACCATATTAGAACCTGAAATAGTCACATAATCAAGAAATCGACAGCTACGAAATCGATCAATTTCAGAATATCTCATCAAGTGGAAGAACTTGCCCTCTAAAGATTCCACAAGGAAGGATGATAATTTTATATAGAAGCATACAAAACTAATCAAACATTTAGGACAACACTTTTTGAAGGAGAGGGGCATGTTAGGTCCATATACTACTATTGTAACCCCTTATTATTATTAGTGCAAACCCCTTATTACATTGTTGTGCCCATGTAGTACCCATATTGTTATTATTGTGCCCCATAGAAGCCCACAATTGTTATTGTTGTGCCCTTACATTATTATTGTTATATCGGCTCTGATTATATTATGACCCGTTAGACTCCTATATGTAGAAAGGAGTTCTTGTCATTTGTACCATCGAAAAATTGTTCATTTGTGTAATATAAAGGAGATTGCCTCCTCAAAGAGGCCAATTTCTAGGGCATTGATCTATCTTTTTAATATTTTTGTGAGCTGGTTTCATAACAGACTCCCATAGCCTGTGGTGGATTGATCCAAATCTCGGGGGGAGGCCCCCAAGGTTTAAAAAACTGAAATTCCATAAGAAAAGAGGAGAACGCATAGTAAAAAAAACCACAAAGAAACTTTTTATTAAAAGTGGGGATAACTGCAAAAGCTACATTGTGGTAGACAATTTGTCCTTTTACAAAATGTGACTTCTTACTGATAGCCTTTTATACTTATAATACCATGGGTAAATTCCATGGGTGGGTAAATACCATGGGCGAATGAATACCATGGGTGGATGAATACCATGGGTGGATAAATACCATGGGTGAATGTATATCATGGATAGATTCCATTGACAATATCATGGGAAAATAAATACCTTGGGTGGATGAATACCATGGGTAGATGCCACTTTCCATTCAAACCATTCCTCCCCAATTAAGAAGTAATGGTCCCCATTGCATGAAGTTCTCGCCTGAAAATACTTTGTTGAATATGAAGAGCCACTGAAGAGAAGGGTTTTGCGTGGTTAACCCATAGCCATGATGAACAAAGATCCTAGGATAGAGATACGCAGTAATGATTGTGACCAACTGTGATATTGATAGTGTGTCGCCTAGAAAATGGATTTCAATGAAGTGTCGATTTGTGGATGACCCATAACTATAACAAGTGAAGATTTGAGGATATAGATACCATGTAATTCTCATGACGAACTGTGATACTAATAGTGTGTGTGTTAACGACCTATATAATAATAAGTAAACTATATATAATATATATATATATATATATAATATATATAATATATATATATAATATATATATTATATAATATATATAATTATATATATAAGAATTAATATAATGCTATAATTTAAATTTAAAAGTACTTTAATAAGTCATAAAGAGATATACTTAATTAATTTATAAACGAAATACTTATATATATACGTGACCATAACAGTGTGATAGGGGAGAGGGGACATGGAAGGTGTCACCTGAAGATTAAGCGGTGGGGTGCTAGTGGAAGACTGACCACCGCCAAGAAACTTGATAAAAACCACCGAGAAGAATGTTACGGGGGAGGTAAAAGGATGGAAAAGAATGGACAAAGACAAAATTGAAGGAGGAAGGACTTCGTAAACTAAAATTATCCACTGGAAGAGGGCAGATTGTTTTGAGGTTCTGGGCACGGGGGAACAATCGGCTTCAACTTCGAAGCTTACTGGACCAAGTAGCCAAATTCTTCTAAGTTTGGCTGGGTGGATTTGGTCTTTTGGGTAACTGAAGTAGGGAGCTGGAGGCATATTCAACCTCAGGGGCATAGGTAGGTACCTCAGAAGTCCTGTCAATTGATTTTGTAAGATTTCAAGAAATTCTTTACAGGTTCATGATATAAATGCTTTTACTGTATTTACTTCTATTTTATGGTCTTTACAGTGTGGCCTACCGAAAGGACTTTGATGACGAGGTTTTTCTGTGGTTGAACGATAACCTTGGGTCTTTGGGTGACCCATAATCGTGATGCTTCTCATTGTGCTTGGAAAAAGCATGGTTTCTTTCCTGGTAGATTATCTTATCCAATGAGATGCTCTAAAGGCTTCTTTTAAATTATAGACCTCTTGTTACAACATTGATCAAAACTTCAACTACAAGTGATGAAATTCAATTTTTTCAAAGACCCATTTGAGGTATTTAAGAGATATTTCCATTGATATAAGAAACTTGAAATTTGACGAGCTATGGAGTGAGAAAATGATTCCATAAACTCATGGTACCCGTGACTGAACAACATTCCAGACATGTGTAACTTCAATTGCTCATATCTCTCAAACTGGGAAACATAATCAAATTCCATAAAAAGCTATTTGAGCTAATAGAAAATAATTTCAAATGACATACTTTGTAATTTCTAAAATTCTCTATGGATGTCTTAGTAGTTGCCTGATTTTTTCTAAATATTTCTACAAAACTTTGAAACTAAAATCACTTCAAACCCTCATTCCCTTGGAGCCATAACCTAAATCTGATACCATTGATATGGATGTTTTGGGGAGGCTCCCAAGATCTAAAAAAGTAAAATTCCAGAAGAAAAGAGGAGAACACATAGTAAAGAAAACCACAAATAATTTTTTTATTAAAAAGAGAGTAACTGTAAAAGCTACATTATGGTGGACAATTTGTTCTTTCCAAAATGAAACTTGTTACCTATAGCCTTTTTTACTTATAATACTAGGGGTAAATTCCATGGGTGGGTAAATACTCTGGGTGAATGAATACCATCAGTAGGTGTCACTTACAGTACCATGGATTGATAAATACCATGGGTGGATGAATACCATGGCTGGATGCCACTTACAATACCATGGGTAAATTTGATGTGTGGATGAATACCACAGGTGGATAAATACCATGTGTGAATGAAGACCATAGATAGATGCCACTTATGTTACCATGGGAAAATAAATACCATGGGTGGATGAATACCATTGGTGGATGCCACTCTCCATTCAAATCATGGATCTACTTGAATTTCTTTAATAACCAATGGTTGATTTGGCCCCCATGATATGGCTGCTAGTTTTTTCACATGCCACAAATCACAATGAAAATAATGTTGAACTGAAAGTTTTAGGCTTAGAATTGAAACTTAAGCATGTGTGAGCTAATATTAGCATATCTATTCTCATCAATTTTGATTGTATTTAATATGTATCTTTAATAAATTGAACTAATGAAATTTACTGAATAACAAATCATATAAGATTGTATTTCCTCACTCATCTCAGTCTCTCTGTAAATATTTTTCAAAATAAGAATGGTAGTAAAACAATACCTCTGCAAGTAATGACTTTACCAACAATTTTCTGATTCAACACACACCCTTCATCATTAAACTTGAGAGTATCTACCATATGGGTGAGATCACCAACACTTTCTTCAGGAGGATTTTCCATCACTCTGCAATCAACAAATTATGAGACTGAAAAACAACATATTGAATCATGTCAATCTTTATAATCATGTGACTTGAAATTGGTGAGGCAAAGGGAGCCATCACTTGGACATGGAATAAACGAAAGTCGAACTCATGTGTTTTGGGACCATAATTTCTTCTTAAAGCTTTTTGATAGTTTTTGATTTTATGATTTTTAATAATTCATTTTGAATTTTATTATTAATGTTTTTGTTACATTCAACGTCATAAATTTATGTGGCTCAGTGTATAGATGACAAAGTTGTCAACCTAATCGCATATCAATCTATAAAATATCACCTTGTCATGGGTGAGCAATTGGATTGGTAATCAAAATCACATGCTCCCACCAACGTTTCCATATAAATAAATATATATTCCAATCATAAGGGCCCAAGAATTGAGCCCTAAACACTATACCCTTGGTCATTCTAGGGTCAAGTTCGCTAGAATATTGCTATTTGTAAAGATCATATATTATTCCTTGAATCTGGTGAATAGAGCAACCATGAAAGCCACAAAATAACAATTATATATACTCATGAAATACAAGAGGAAAGAACTCTTATTAACTTATGCAAAAGGAAACCAAGTCAAGGACTTCCACGTACCACCCAACCATAGATTGGGATGAACCAAATCTTTCTTTCTGCCAGTAAGCCCCATGCCATATTCCAAGCATGAATTTGGGAATCACAACAAAACAACCATGGCTTCCTTAGGCTTTACTGCAATCCCTCCAAAACTGGTCAAGAGACTCCTAGGCCCGAAACCTTTACCTATACAACCAGGGTTTAGTGCAATCCTACCATTACTGGTCAAGGGATTCTTAGGCCCAAACAAAAACATACACTACTAGATTTACCACAACCCACCAAAATCGGTCAAGGGATCACTAGGTCCTAAACAAGCTTTGATGCATCCAGATTTGTTCACCAATACATTGAGAATTTTTCCAGTCTCCACCCTTAGGTTTTACCACAATCCATCCATTACTAGTCAAGGGATTCCTGTTCCTTAGAAATATTTGGAGTACCACCTCACCCAGTTGCAAAACCATTTGATGATCCAAAACTTAATCGAATGAAAGAACCCCATCAAACCATTCCTATCAAAACATTGCAAGGCAAATTTGAAACCAATGTCACACATGGAAAAACCCATGGCAATGATAGCAAGAGAACCAAATACACACATGCATGTACCATGCATGCCAAAAATAGCAACGAAATCATAGATGAAACTCAATACCTGCAAGAAATCCCATTGTATCTTCTTGACCAACTCTTCCTTGATTGATCTTTGCTTCCCTTTGATTTCTTTTCCTTCCTTTCCATTCCTTTCTCAGATGCCAGAGTGCTAAAAAAAAAAAAAAATTAAAAAAAAAATGTGAATTGATCTTAAGAAGCCTTTTTATCAATGAGACCTATATTTTCTTCAATTTCCTCCTTACATGCAACCAATGACCTTTCACTTTCCTTTTCCCCTATTTTCCTTTATTTTCATAATTAAAATGCCAATTCATGTCTCTTTTCCTTTTCAATGCCTTTGCCATTGTCTTTGCAAATTTCCTTAGCCATAATAACCAATCGAACACCCACTAGGATCTTTTTCCAAACATTCAGCTTCGAATACGTGTCCCAAGACCATGGTCTTATTTTCCCTTTGTTAACTTTATTACATGGATTTTTAAAAGAGGTTGTTATAGGTAAAGAAGGGTTGAAGGGAGCTAAGAAATGATAATTATTACTTGTGATGTGGTTGGAAGGAGTTCCCAGCATGTCCATTATAATTCCTCCTTAGCCATCTATGCCACAAGAAGATTCATGCATTAACTTAAATGTTGGATCTCAAGAATCAAAGAATCTGGAAATACAAAAAAGACAAGTATAAATATGAAATATGTTCTTACCCATTTTTTTCACCGGGAATCGAAACACATCCACGCCAATTTTTTACAAATGATGCGTGGAAGAAATTGGAGTCGCTACTATTCAAGTAATATGAAAATGTCGCATAGAATAACCCTAGTCACAGAACAAAGCCAAATGGGGGTTTGGCTGCAAAGTTTCCAAGTTCGAAGTGACCAAATGAGCATGTGATTAGGTTTTGTTCCAACCTAATTGAAACCCTTTCAATCACCATTGTCAATTTTCCAAAACCCATCTAAACCGTTGATTTGAAAAGTACACATGTCATGGGTGATCACATGAAGGGAGGTGGTGGCTTTTCTCGTGGCCACATAAAACTTAACTATGTGTGAAACCTCTAGTCCCCATAATCTAGTAATGCACAACCTATAGTTTGTGATAAGGAAAATTCGTAACCATAAAGACCTCGGAACATTAGGTTAAATGTTATGCGTAATAGTGAACGTATAAATAATATTCTTATGAAATGGGTAAGTGGATAAAATGGGGCAGTGTCCTTGGCTCATATCTATATATATATATATATATATAAAGTTTGATGAACTTTATATTACCCTAGAAAAGAGGAAAAAAAGCAGACATGAGTTTGTTATGATTATGGAAGACAACGATCAGAAAAGACTTAATAGAGTGAGAATGTTATCTAAGACATGAGTCTAGTTCATTCCTTAAGAACATATGGGAGTTTATAATTAAATCAAAACATAAGTACTTATATAGTACAAGTATGAGTAAATTTCTTTATAAAGAGAGTTGGAAATTATAACAAACGTTTTGGTTGAGAATATAAATTCACCATGTAGCTCAATATTGTAGAGAAAAACATGAATATTATTCATGTTGACAATGTAGCCATATGTATTATCCAAAGGAAGAATTGAATTGCTAAATTTAGTAGCATGAAAAAAATGTTTTTGAAAGAGTTATGTTACTACTAATGTCAGCAAGGTGATCTAAAAGTTGAGGTACTTGTGTGTGGTTGGGCATACACCTAGCAGCAAGTGACTCTATCAATGGATTATGAGTATCTTATTGTCAATCCTAGGAAAAAGCCAAGATGTACTCCATGGAACTCGCTAATTTCAAAATAGTTAACATGGAAACCCATAATGAATTCAACGGACAATTTTTGAATCAAATATAATGGTACTTTCTCATTATTACAAAGAAGTTTATCAAAAATCAAAAATCAATTACTCATCCAATTCTCTTGTCATAGATCAAATCATTAGAGAAGTTTTGAGGTCTAAAATAGGCGTCATAAAGAATATTATAAAATAATAATGGAAATAATAAAATAAGATTAAATTACATCATCAAATTTTTAAGGAAAAAAAGAAAACTAATTTTTCAACTCATATTTTCAACTTATCCCCTTATGTTTTTACTCAAATTTTGAGCAAGAGTACTAATTGGAAATAGAATTTAATTCCTCCTCCAAAGAGTACCCATGTTGGATACTTTTGATGCACCCTACTACACAAAAAATGAGAAATATATGGAAAAACGTGATTCAAAACATGTTTTTCATGTATTTCTCATTTTTCGCATAGCAGGGTCCATCGAAACTATGTAACATAGGTATTCTTTGGATATCGAATTAAATTATGCATCGAATGAGTACCGTCATTCAAAATTTGAGTAAAACGGTAGGGAGATAAGTGGAAAACATGAGTTGAAAAAGTAATTTACTAATTTGTTTTATTTTTTTAATTTTTAACTCCAAAAATGGTGAATCGTCCCCATGGTTGACATCATCATATTGAATCTCATTTGTTCTTATACAGTTGATTTGGTTGTACAATTTTGTTTTGAGGCCCATTGTGGGCCCATTTTAGACCTCATAATTTCTCTAATGTGCACTAATCCATGCAAAGACATCTTTTCCTTTGATTCTAGGCTTGGTTAGTTCTTGGGTCAATAAATATCTCCACAATCATATGTTTGATGATATTCAAATCTTTAAATTTTTCTTTCCTAATACATGTGGAGTAAAATTCTCTCAAACTCTCCCTATATTTAGTGATATTTGTCATTAATGGAGGCAATAATCTTGTCACTATATATGGCTAATAAAAACTGTGATAGTTTCATTGTGTGTTGAAACTGTTGAGTCAATATTTTTAATTCATTTAAATCATTTATAATGTGTGCTTGTGAATAGGGATTTTCCTCTAAATTTATATTTTTTTGTGACAGTAAAGTTGGTTTGTTCATTTAATTTAGATGTTTCAACCTTAATAATTATGTTTAAATTAAATTTGAACTTAAACCCCAAATATTAAAAAACAATTATTACATTAAAAAGAAAATAAAAATTATGTTAACATTTGGATGGGGACTACAAGTATGGGCACATTCTTACTCCGGTGTTAAGAACTAAGGAATCAATTTTTTTAATAAACTAGGCAGCTCACAGGCGAGGAGCTCCACTTCAAGACTGCCTCTAGTAGAATTCTCTACATCAATCATCTTACAATAAAAAATATATATAGTTTTTAGACAAGTAGGGATGTTAGAACAACTGCCTATGAAATAGGAACTAATTCCTAATCTAAGGCACTAGGAATTGACTCTCTCCTAATTTACATATTCTCCATTATCTACAACACTCCCCCTTAATGGAGAAAGGGGCTCACAAGTATTCCTAAAATTTCCATAAACAATTCAAACTTGATTCTACCGAGAGGCTTAGTGAAAATATCAACAGCATTGTCATATGTATTGTAATATTCAATATGAGTTTCTTTTTACTAAACTTTCTCCCTGACAAAATGAAACTATGTATCAATGTGCTTTGCATTTAACTTTCTCCTTGACAAAATGAAACTATGTATCAATGTGCTTTGCATTTTTATGAAATACTGGATTATTTGCAAGTTCTATAGGGCTCTATTTGTCGCATTTGATAACTGTTGCAACCTTCTATTCTTCTTTGACATTGTGGAGAAGTCTCCTCAACCAAATTGCTTCACAAGTTGTTGCACACATCATTGAATACTCAACTTCCGTTGAAGACAAGGATATTGTGTTATGCTTTTTGCTGCTCCATGTGATGACCCTGAACCCAATGCTGAGTGCATAACCTATTATGGATCGTCGGTCATTTAGATTTCTTACCCAGTAAGAGTTTGAAAAACCTGTGAATCTCACATCAAACAAATTAGTATAAATACTACCATAGTCTAACGTTCATTGTAGATACCTTAAGACACCTTTCGTTGTAACCCAATGACTCTGAAGAGGCTTTGACATGAATTGGCTCAATACATTGACTGCATAAGCCAAATCTGGTCTAGTTGTAATCAAGTAGATTAGACTCCCAACGAGTTGTCTATACAATGTTGCATTTGCCTCCTTAGAACCATCATCATTCTGAATTTGGTATTCTTCTGTAAAGTTACAGTTGCAGCTTTGCATTGGTCCATTATGAACTTTTTCAGTAAGCTCTTGATATACTCACCCTGTAATAGAAAAGTCTGACCAAAATCCCTCTAGACATCCAGACCCAAACAATAGTGTAACTCTCCAAGGTCTTTCATCTCAAAAACATGTGACATCTGCTCATAGATTTCTTTAATTAGTTCATCTGCATTTCATGTAATGATAATATCATCTACATATAAAGAAATCAAAACAATTTGCCCCTCTTTTACAAACACAATATACAAACTAGGGTCATTCTTGCTTCTTTTATAACTATGGTGTAGGAAAAAAGAATCAATTTTGTCATACCATGACCTCGGTAACTGTTTTAGTCCATAAAATGCTTTCTTCAATCTACATAGTAAATGTTCTTCCCCTTGTTTAACAAACCCCTCAAGTTGCACTAAATACACTTCTTCTTTTAATTATCCATTTAAGAATGCAAATTTCACATCTAGCTGTGTACCATCGACCAATGACGTTTGGTAGCTAAATAAATTAACATTCTGATTGTGTTTAATTTAGCTACAAGGGCGAAAGTTTCCTCATAGTCAACACCTTCTTTCTACGAGTACCCCTTTATATTTGTCTATACTCCCATCTGCTTTAAATTTAGGGTTTTATAACCATTTACAACTTATGGGTTGTTTGCCTTCATATAATTCAACTAGATCCCAAGTTTTGTTTTTAAGTATTGATTCATATTCCTCTTCCATGGCTACCCTCCATTCATTTTATTGACTAGCTTCTTTATAACTAGACGGTTCAACAACATTTAACATAGTAGTTATAAAATAATTCTCCCTATATCTTGCTAGAAACTGAGTTTGCCTACCTGATCTCTTGAGTGGTGGAGTGGCTTCAAAAATATTCTAATCATTACTTGGTGGACTTGGCTTGACAACTAAATCTGTATCATCCACTTCCTTTTCTTGCTATTGCTTCTCATGGCTATCTCTTGTTTCATCACTCCCTTCTTCCATCAGCAAAGGCATGTGCCACTTGTCATTGGCACTCTCATGGTTTCCATCATTAACCTTCTCATGAAACACCACATATCTACTTGCAAAGACTTTATGAGTAGAGGGATTAAACAATTTATAAGCCTTAAACTCTGTACAATACCCAAGAAATATGCATTTAATGGCGTTTTAATCCAGTTTCTTCCTATCCTCCTTTGGAACATGAGCAAAAGCTTTGGAGCCAAAAACTCTTAAATGAATTACTATAGGCTTAAATCATAGTAAATTTTCGAAAGGATTTTTAAAATCAAGACTTTTTGATGGACTCCTATTATTCAAATACACTACAATATTTATTGCTTCAGCCCAAAATCCATTAGACAGATTCTTACATTTTAGCATGTTGTGAGCACACTCCACAAGAGTTTTGTTTTTTCCTCTTTGCAAACCCGTTCTATTGAGGAGTGTGGGGTAGTGTAAACTATTGCAGTATCCCATGATATTTACAGTATTTGATGAAGCTATCCTTCTTGTATTCTCCCCCTTGGTCCAAGCGAACAATCTTGATGAATTTTTCTATTTGTTTCTCAATCATGCTTCTAAATTCTTTAAATTATTCGAAGGTATCACTCTTTTTCTGAGAAAATATACCCAAGTGAATCTCATGCATTCCTCAACAATTAATAAGAAATAATATGCACCTACCAATGACCTCGTTTTCATTGGCCCACATAAATCAGTGGGTCACTAACTCTAGTATATCTCTCTTATTTCTATCTAAATTTAGAGGAAACTCATCTATGTGCATCTTTGCAAGAGCACATGCTTCGCAATCAACATGAACATTCTTTAAAATATGGAGACCATTCAACATACCTCATTTTTGAAGTAGTTGTAGGTCATTGAAATTAATATGGCCAAATCTTTGATGCCATAAATCTTTTGCAGTCATAGCTAATGATGTCAATGCTTGGTGTGGTGCACTTCTCACGTTTAGCTTGTACAAACCTCCCACATGAACACCTGATGCAATTGTCTTCATACGATCCAGAAGATCTTTAATAACACAATAAGATTTAAAAAAGTTGTACCTTAAGATTTTGATCCGCTATCATTGAAACAAATATCAAATTCTTTTTTATTCTGGGTACATACATTACATTTTGAATATGCCTAATATTTCCATCAGGGAAAACAACAGGAATACTACCATATCCTTTAATTTGGTACCCTCTATCATCGCCAAGATAGATGTTTATTCCACAGCTAGTCTCTTTGAAACATTGAAACCAATTCATGTTTCCTGTCATGTGGGTGGAAGCTCATGAGTCCACAAACCAAGTTTCTACTTCATTGTCCTCAACACAAAATGCAGAATCAGATACGAATAGTTAGATATTCTGATTTTGTTCTTCATCAGCAAAATGATGTGCATGCTTCTTGTGTTTTTGTTGACCTTTATCAAACTTCTTCTTTCGACAATGTCTAGCTATATGACCAACTCTATTGCAATAAAAATATTTTGGTCTAGAATCACTTCTGTTTGAAGACATGCCTTGAGATGGAGGTGGCTTTCTTTGTGGGGTTCCTCCACTTTTTTGTGTTACATTTACCTCTCCTTTGAAGGGCTTCCTATTTTCCTTTAGGGCAAGATCTTAGCTCTGGGGTTTGAGGATCATCTACCTTTCCTCCTCCTGCATTAGGATCCCTATCAATTCTTCAAACTTGGGGGCTTTTTTCTCTCACATTCAACCCAGTGATAAACATCTATTAGTTGTTAGTCATACCATTCATGGTAATCGTGACCAAATTAGTGTCTGATACTGTTTCGCCAATGTCACCTAGCTTATTCTTAAGCTCCTTGATACGAGAGATGAACACTGCTTTTGATTCATTCTTCTCAATTTTAATGGAGAGAATCTTTCTCTTTAGAAATAGTAGGCGATTTGTGTTCTTGATCTTATGCAAGTCTTTGAGTGTTGTCCAGATGTTTGTTGCAGATTTACTTTCTCGGATATGAGGAATAATGCAACCTTTCACAGACAATTTGAGTAGTAGTTTTTCCTTATTCTCTTTCTTTTTCCAGTCCTAAATTGTTTTTGTTGTTCCACCTGTAGCTAGGGTTGGCTTCAACTCATCACCAGTTGCAATCGCCCATGCGTTTTTCCCCTCCAACAAAGTCTGCAACTTAAATTTCTAATTGGAGTAATTGGAACTATCAAGCTTATTACTCTTGTTAAGATAAACCTCTGCCATCTGATTTTTCATCTTAATAGATCTCCCTCAAGAAATAAAAATTGGCCCCATTTTTGAACGTGGCCCAACATTTTTATAATCTCAATCTTTTTGTTTAAAAAACCCAACAAAGGAATCTTGATATAACCCCAAAAAAAAAAAAATTTAAGATATGTTACAACCCCAAACTCGTTTTTTAAAAGAAAATCAGCCTTGACTCAGCGTCGCGCACAAAGGCACCTCTGATCCTACGTGGAGGCATGACCGATCCTCACCATGCCACCCCACTGTTGTGCACACCAGACTATTACACTACGATTCTGGCACTTATGTGTTGGAGTCCTCGAGTTGACAATTCTGGATCAGTGCGTTGGCCTCCAGTCGTGGATTACTTCATGCAGGCCATCGCTGCAACACACTCGCTACATCGACCTTTGTTCCTCCATTCACGGCAAGCCAGCCAAGCATCCACCGATTACATGGGCTACTCTACACTTCCGTTGCGCCTACCCAACAACAAGAGCACACCATCACGGGCACAAAAGCATGCCTGGAGGCACCACTGATCAGCAAAGACTTGTGCTGTTTGTGACAAAAAACCTCGGAGGCAACCTTTCTTATGGCCCAATCGTTGCTCTGCAACACCTCTTACACCGAATGAATGAGACCACTCAGCGCCTGCTACGTTGATGCCCCTCCTACCTCCACTATGCTGTTAACAACAAAAAACAGGTGCAAATACCTTTACTAGCAATGCAAAAAACGCCGCAACCTCAGGCATGCAGGACACATCGACCTTAGGCATGGCATCAACCACAGGGCGGTCACCTTTGCTCGATTTTGTTTTCACATGTAGCCGAAATTTTTCCTCTCAGATCCACAATTTTTCGGGGTGATAATGATGTTGGAACTATTACACCTACATGCAGACTCTCAGTTATAGCATGCAACTACATGCAACTACATGCAACTGCATGCGGACTCTTAGTTAAAGAATGCAACTACATGCAACTACTACACATCTACATGCGGACTCTTAGTTAGAGCATGGGATTGCATGCAAGATTCCTTTTGCATGACTTACTCCTTGATTTGCTCCTTCTTTAACTCCGCAACTGACTAGTTATCTCCGGAACTTGTTGTAGGTGTTGAGTCTTCTCATTGATCACCACTATATTTCATTACCTTGGGATCTTCACCCACTATAGTTCATTACCTTGGTATCTTCACCCACTATAGTTCATTACCTTGGGATCTTCACCAAGTAATGCTATATAATTAGCCTTGTAACATATTTTCTAATGAATCATTCTTTTCTTCTTTCAATTTTCTTTTAATGTTTTTGCTCTGCAAAGCTGTGTGTTCAACCTTTACTAGAGATTCATCTGTGCAGGTTTTCTAACACATTTACATAAATTGGACTGTTTCTTGTGCTACACCAGAAGTCGAAGCCTTCACCTGTGTAATATGCGAGGCGACATTTTGATCACTTTTGAAGACCATCCGATCTGTCTGCCGTCTTTGACAAGTTTCAGAGGGGAACTTACATTGCAAACGAGAAGGATATAATCATTTCCTTCTGCGATGCAGTGAGGCTGTTTGAAAAATGTACGATCAATATTAGCAGCATTATTACAGGAGAATGTCTTGCAAAGATTACGAATGAGCCTCGTTCTCAGATCAGAGAGCTTGCATTGTCACGTGAAATCGTGGCACTTGCATACGACGAAAGAATTGGAGAGATTTTCACGCTAATGAAGAGGGAATTTGCTGCGTGTGGTCAAAGAATTTTCCCTCTGATGCTTGGATGGAGTATGAGGATGAGTGAATAGAGTTTAATCTATCATCAAAAAAACCATTTCTCGTTATAATTCTAATTCTTATTTCTTGTTCATATCAGTCTGTAATCATTACATTGTTATTTTTATTTTTGTTTCTTAGACTCTCTTATTATTTATTGTTTGTCATCACTTGCGGCAGTCACATTACCACACCATTTCTTTGTTG